>VOPJ01013851.1:0-35610 GCA_014673585.1 Semibalanus balanoides
TCTCTCACCCAAACCTGGAGTCGCTGAAGTCTGACATACAGAAGTGCTGGCACAAAATGGACAAGCACTTCATCCAGCACGTCTGCAGTGCTTCCAGGTCTCGTGTGGAGAGAGTGCTTGAGGCTGACCGCTGAGGGTGAATACATTGGGTAGCTGCAGACGTGATGACCTGGTGTGTATGTCTGGAAAAGTAAATGTCATTGGAATAATTATTTCTTTTGATTTGGTGCAGGTCCTCTCAGATGTCATAAGCGTTACCTTAATTTCGGCGGACCCTGTAAGTGCGCGTGCCTCAAACTTAGATCACGCTTTGTTTTTCTGTTTACCGGTAGATTGCAAAACTTAGAACATCATGCGTTATGCCGGATGCCACTGCAAAAACTGCAATCGGACCCATTTTTGCTATGCTACACGTGCGCGAAGTTGCTACACCTCCGGTGATTACGGCCGCCCAGCCGACGGTTGCTCGAAACGGTGACCAGGGGTGCAGCCAGGGGGACGAGGGGGAACTTGCCCCCCCCCCCATCGGACCGACTTTTACACTAAATTATCGGCGATGTCGCTTTTTGCGACTTTTGAGGAGCCATGCAAAATATAGTGGCTTAAAATCCGGGTAATTTTTTGTCTGCATTCTCATTGACACACTGCAATGGCCTTGGGCCGGGCCATTGCCCCCGCCCCAAAAGGTCCTGAAACCATGATTTCCCCTCCTCCCAAAAAAATGTCGGACGTTAAGTTGATGTCGGCGTTGACGATATGGGCTTTACCCCCCCCCCCCAGTCAACAACTTATCACGTCTGACTGATGGTCTGCTTACCCCCTCCCTCCGGAGGGTCACGTAAGACCAGCAACATTAGTGTAACTTAGAGTGTTGTCTCAAGACTCAAAACCTAGGTAATACCAATATTAGTCATATTGGTATATATTTTATGTAGTCTATTTGTATAAGGTGGGCACAGTCTAAGGCCTAACATCCTTGAAAGAATACTTAAATTACCTAACCTACAGCTTCTTTAGTTACAAGCGAGCGCGAAGCGCGAGCGAGTCCTCATTGAATACCGGATTTTTCTCACATATAAGCGGCCGACCCGCATCCGATTGACAAGCGGTCTTCGCCATATGATAGCCCCATGCAATGCCATTATGATTATTGACATGTTTGTCCTATCGCTGACGGCTCAGCATGTGGCGCGTGACACGTGCCACGTCAGCGGTGTTCATAAGTATGTATCCCTGCTGTAGCTGAGAAACGGCTGGACCTATAAAGCAGACCATCGCGCGCTCCTCGCGCCATCGCGGCCCTCCTCCGTCCCTCTCACCACCAGGTGGCCCTCCTCTGCCGGCGGCCGCTGTTATTAACAAGTGCGCCCGGCCGACACTAGATGGATGGCTGCTCTCCTCTCAACGTGTCCGGGTGAAGCACGACCCAGCCACCGAGCGGGGCAAAATGGCCCGTGTCGGCGTCACTAACCAATCTTCGTGTCGTACGAACAGCCTGCGAGGTGTCACTTCGACAGACTCAGCTCCTCGGGGGCGCTATGGAAATTTCCCACCACGCTTAGGAGCATCGAAAGCGAGGGGGTGGGGTGGGATAGTGTGTGGTGTGTGTGTGTGTGTCGTGTGTGTGTGTGTGTGTGTGTCTGTGTGCTGTGTGTGCGTATGTGCCGTTGTGCGTGTGCCGTGTGCGTGTGCTGTGTGGCGTTGTGCGTATGCGTGTGCGTTGTGTGCTCGTGTTGCCTGTGTGCTGTGTGCGTGTGCGTGTGCGTGTGCGTGTGCGTGTGCGTGTGCGTGTGCGTGTGCGTGTGCGTGTGCGTGTGTGCGTGGGCCGTGGGGGGAGTTGAACGGAGAAACGTCCCCCAAAGATTTTCTGATTTAACATTACGCTCATGGGCGTTGTGTGAAAAGAATCTACTTCAGAATGCCTACGTCCCAACAACTTTTGGAAAGTGGTGACGCGATTGACCACTCTAGAAAGCAAACGTACCTACCTAAAACTCATCAATATGTATATTGGCGAAGGCTCAATATCCGCATCACATACCCTCTGCACGTGGTACATAGAAAATGGGCTTGCATAGTTAGATGCCGCATACATATCCGTCGATATAATGTTTGTCTGTAATCAATCGACCCTGGCGAGGTGGCTTAGAGTCACTTCTGCGGCCGCTATTTTCTCTTGCCGGAATGACCTGTGGTCGTTAGTAACGGCGGAAACCAAACAGATGACGTCAGAGGCTGAGCTATGGTTTGTCTGTACTATTTTCGACCCATAAAGCTTCTCTCAGCTCGAATTACGGACGGTACGCGTGGCTTACTGTACACATGTACAGCGGTATTTTGAGAAAATGGTGACGCCCGATCTGAGTTCCTTCTTACCACATGACATACGCAGTCATAAAAATCAGGTCTGAGATAATACCCCTCTCTCGAGAGAGAACTCACCTGACATAAATCGCCACTCTGACACTAAAATTGTGAAAATCTGTTATTGACCATTTCTGGAATACATCTCTGTCAAGTCCGAGCGGACTAGACTTGCTTCCTTCCCCGATCCATCAATGACCATCCGTGCCAATGTGGCATACCATCCCCGGACCCATATGTGTGAACCATCCTAATATGTGTATTGTTGTGACTCCCATCTTTTACCCCTGCCACATAGGCATTGGCCCTCGACCCCTGGGGATTGAGACTACTTTCTCGGGTATTCTCGTGGGACTGAAGTCGCAGCCTGGATACTCGGTCCTTCGTGGAGCGTGGAGAACCCTGTAAGGCGGTGGAAGAATCTCAAGTTTTCTCTCTAAGATCTTTTCCTCAACTAGACATAACAGAATACCGTGGCGACATGGTGTTGCATCAGAGTGGCATGTTCCGATACGCTTCTCCACACCAACCTACATTCCTAGATCGTCCTTATACCGCTTCTTACAGCAGCTTATTGGCGAAATATCCTTTGGTTTTCCTTTAGATGAGTTCCCCTGATCCACAACCTCTCCTCCAACATGCCCTCTGTGCTCTTCATGCCTTCAATTTCCTGTGCGCAATCGTGCTGGAACGTGTTTGGATCTGTATAGTGTACATGCTATTGTGCGCGCAACTCACATTTGGAACACTGTAATCGATTTCCGCAATCAGATGCTACATCCCAGTGGGGTCCTCGCCGCCACATCGTGATGAGCCCATGGGTGGTGAATATGGTAACCCGCTGGAGGCCCGAAGAGCGCAACCTGAACGCGTCTCCTCCTCTTGTTGATACCCGCCTCTAAGTGCAACTGTGCGTTTTACACCCATCCTGTGTCGTGCTCCTGTTTAATCACAGCCTCCGCCAACTTGATCTGTGGTTGGTGGGACACGACCCACAGTCCCCCTGTGGTTGGGCCCACAGAGCCCCCTGCGTGGAACTGTAACATCACAACATAGTCCTCCCCTCGCCCCTCCTTAGACCTCACAATATTCGCGATACTAGCTAGATATTCCGACTGATATCCTCGTCTCCTAGTCACCTGAACTAGCGCCTATACCAGCTCACACCTACGGCGTCCGTCACGTGCTGATTACGTGTCCCACCCACAATTAACTCGAGCCCGCGCTGAGGGCCTGCCGTACAGCTGCGTTGCTGTACCTCGCTATCCTCACCGCCTAAGCAATCCAACGGCGTGCTCCCTTATACTATCGATCGGAACCCCGTTTTAGGTGCCCAAAACCGCACATTGCGAGCCCGCTCTGTCCTTAGTCTGTCTGCGTGGAGAGAGTTCGTGTTCGGAGGCAGCCCAGCCAGCTCGGCGTGACGCAGTAGTGCCGGTAAATTCCAGTTGAGATATCGCATCCTAGTTCCTCTAACCCTCTGAACAAACACCTGCCAAGCTCCTACTCTGTTTCAGTAGATACACAGTGACTTTCCTGTACATTAACATCGATTTTATCAGACTTTATCGTGTCCGGACAGACAGGAGCACATCACAACCTGTAACATCCTAATTCCTTATCTAGTATTTGCACTCCCTACAGTATCCACTATTTACAGTTCGGGGTGAGCACATTCAGATACCAGAACGCATACTGCTTTGCGCCCCAGGCTGGGAAGACGTGGTTAGAGACCCTTGCTCCTGCACTTTATCAATCAGCGATTGTTCTGCTGCGCCCGTATCCCCCTCTAAGAAATGGACACCTATGCCACAAAATAACTCGGACACTTGACCTGATGGTTGGTTGTTATGTCAACCCACTCTCGATTCCCCGCTCACGACTTCGACTCCTTTTCCATATTGCGTCCTGTCGAATTAGAACCTCGTCCCCTGCCCATCATGGCCACCAACAACACTACTAGAACGCGATTGTGTCTGGACAATCTGTTTGCTGACTGCATTTGTATATCCTCATGTCCCATTTCTTACAAACCGTCCCGTGACCTGGGTCCCCCACTCACACTAGCTGATACGCGCCCTTTCAGTATCTATGAGGATCTTTCCTAATTGCATAGCGCGCACTGACCTCTTCTATGATCGTCAGATCTTCTGTTCTCGCTCCAGCCATTGTGACCGTGCCGAGCTCGGACGGGCTGACACGTTGGCTGGTTCTCCACGCCCTCTGTTGTCCGAGGATTTACGTGTCACTCTCGAGGTAGCCCACCCTAAGCCACGAAGCGTCCGAATTAGCCGAGACTTGACCTTGACTTGACCTTGACAAGTATACCTATCTGTGTTATGGTAACGTCACAAATCTCCAACGGCTCAAAGTTGAGCCATAGTCTTTCTTTGAGTTTTATTATGAACTACGCTCGGGTTTTTAACAATATAATTTACTTCATATTGTATAGGCATTTTAATTTTAAAGTGCACTTTTAATGTGATGTTGAGCTTGCAATATTCAAATAAAATCATACTCCGCATAAGACGTTTGTTTGCTGATAGAATCTAAGTTGATTGACAGCCCCAACTGCAACTTTTACGAAAGATGCCACTAGCACCTGGAGTGGTTTGTCGACACATGTCGCGCGAGCCTGATCTCAGTTTCCTTTCTAGCTAATCACGGTGCGTGAGATTCGGTGGGACCGAACTTGCATAATGTGTGCTACAGCCATAGACTACCCGATCACCGCTTAAAATCCTCACTGGTTTCTCTGACTTCTATTGCTCCGCCCAATAACTCTACGAGATATTGGCGCGTTCGTGTGACCTGATCCCCAAACCACCTGGACGGGTGGCGATCATTAAATGTGTGTACTTTTGTCCACTCCGCTATTGACCTGATTGAATAACCTTTACTGTTCCATGTATCTCCCAAATATTACTAGACGTCTGACTATTCTGTGCCATATAGTCTCTCATGCAGTCCACATAGTTTCTCTCTACCCGCACTCTTCTCTAGACCTTGACCCCATGTTTGCACTCAAATATTCACATAGAATGTTCGCTTTGCCATCCTGCTGCGCGGATTTCTCGTGCGCTGGGTGGATTGCTCATAAAGATACAACTAATCCCTGCTGTCGACCTCATTGCCAGTTAGGTGACTGTCCCTCCACACACTCTTTCAGCTCTTGAGAATGAGATTGGTGCTTTTGCTTGTACGCCTGTGCTTAACAACCTGATGCCTCGTAAGCCTTATTAATGATCTGTACGGTCCTTCCCGCCAACCATCATCTGACAGCCCTATGAGCACCGTCGAGTACACTAGCCACATTATCACAAACACCACAACAACCAATCCATAACAACCACTAGCCAAAACACCACCATTTCGTTGCTTGGACTGCTCGCGTCTTCCTAGACTCTCTGGCGCTCTGCTGACCTGAGCGCGCTCTCGGTGAGCTGTACACCTGCAGCTCCTGTTGTCCCTCTCCGCCTACCTTTATCTTTCGCACACCTGCCTCCGCTTGTTGTTAGTTTGACCTGTGGAGCTCAACCGCCTATGCCTCCCGCCTCCTGCACCTGCCCCGTGTTGATTAGTGTTGACCTGAGTTGGAGCTCAACCGGCCTTGCCCTCCCGCCCTCCTCGCACCTGCCCCGTGTTGTAAGTGTTGACTGTGGTGAGCTCACCGGCCTTGCTCCCGCCTTCCTCGCCACGCTGCCCCGTGATTGTTAGTGTTCCCTACCCTGTGCGCAGCTTCACCCAGCCCTTCGCTCCCCGCCTCCTCGCACCTTCCCCGTTTGTTTAGTGTTGACCTTGTAGCGGACGCGCGGAGCTCGCCTCCTTGCTCCCGCCTTCTCGCACCTGCCCCGTGTTGTTAGTGTCGCGAACGTCGGTCGCGCGGGAGAAATTGTGGGTGGTCATGCGGTGTTTGTGTATCCTGTCTGTTTAGCCTTGACCTAATGGATCATAACCTCAGCACTGCATGCCCACTTGGGCCGCAAATATTTAATTGGCTCGTGGTGAGCGCTCAGCTGCGAGCCAGGTGCCGAGCCGAGCCCGCGGGCCAGCCGCGCCGGCCCTTGCCAGCCAACAGACTGCCTTGGATTCCGAGACTCGATCGTGTTTTTGCATGCCGCGTGTTGGGAGAGCAAAGCCAACAGTACCCCGAGAATAGCCGACTTGTGTTTGTATTTGCTACGGGCGTGTTAATGATGGTCACGACCAGTTGCCGTATTGTTTTCCACTTACTGGCGATAGGCGTCGACAGTCGGCTGGCACTGATCGGCGGCGCAGGGCGGCGCCGGCTGCTCCTCCGAGTTAGGGGGGGGGGGGCGTCACAGGGTGTGGCGCGTCCTGCCACATGACGCCTTCCTCCGCGTCAGGCGTGAGAGCGGCGGCGTCGTGCGTGGGTCCTCCCGCCGCCGCCGCCACCGCGCTCGGTCGCCTCTTCGCCGAGCCGCAAACATCTGTCCTGTGCCAACCAACGGCCAATTATTAATTATTCGAGCGATCCGGGAGTACTGTATTTACTCAGCGAGTATTAATGGCACGGCGCGGGCCGGGGGTGTGTTTGGATTAGTGTAGTGTTTCAGGAGGGGGCCACACTAGTGGCAGCGCTGCCGGGGCTGATTCAGCCGTGGAGAGCAGTGCTGCCATCAGACAGCAGCGCTCCACAGGGAAACCGGAGCCGACCGCGATCGACCTGCCATCTGTCGGCGAGGACGGACACGCGACAGCGGGCGGCGGTGGCGGCGAGGACGGATGGATAGGAAGAGTGGGATGGAGGAGGGCCACCAGACATGGGGCAGGCGGTGGACCGGGGCAGGCGGACCGCCAAGTGGCCCTGGGAAGTGATGAAAGCTGGACTGAATGGTGGTGGTGCCGAGTCCCGTGTCCAAATAGCTAGAAGTTAATTAGTTAAATTGAAAAGCACGACAGGACAGCTGTCAACTTAATGATTGGTTTGTAAATCGTCCGATGGAGGTCTGGGGTCGGGCTTTCGGTGACATGACAACTGGTTAGCAGAGTCGATACCGCTCTTCACCAGGGCTGCGGAGTCGGAGTCGGAGTCGGAGTTGGAGTCGGTCGGAGTCGGTAGTTTTGGCCGGAGTCGGAGTCGGAGTCAGAGTCGGAAATTTTTTACCGACTCCGACTCCGGCTGGCAGGTGTTGGCATGTATGGTCATCGTACTTTCAGAAGTATTTTTAATTGACAACCGATGGCGATAACTTAAAAATAATTTGAAGTCTTCGAATTTTTCACTAAGCTTATTTTCCCATACCATTAATTTATTAATAATGTGTGTACTCAGTATCACCATGGGCGTAATAGAAGCACCTCCTACTCAGGGTCGGTTGTCGGTAGTATCTTCGGTCACAGGTCAAAAATGCCACTCCAAGGAATTTTGATGACGGTCATAAGAAATCGGTAGATTGGTAAACCAATCCGGCTTACAAGCAATTTCAAGCTTGTCAAGAGAGATGAGTGTTTCCCCTCTCCTTTGTTAAGGTAAATATTCACCTTTTCTCACAAAAATGTGCTATTACTTGAAATCGACAGACGATACCACAATATATTGTAATATTTCGAGTGAAGTTGTTAAAGGGAACAAAATCACAGTTCCCCAAAGAAAAATGGAGTTATCACATGACATCGACAGACGAGACCAAATGTAATCATATTTATGTGACAAATGTTAATCGAGTGAAAGGAATGCCCTATATTAATATAATAATTAATGTTGTGAAACTTATAATAAACTAAAAACGAATAAATACCCGACGTTTCGCGTTTATTGCTTATTCACTGGGCAAATACAAGACATATACGATTTCGGCGACAAAGTACATTACAAAAAACATCCTAAACGATGAAAGATTCATGATGTCTTGATGTTTCATGATGTTCATGATATTTTATGTTTTTGTTAAACTGTGTAACAATTTAGGATGGTTTTTGTAATGTACTTTGTCGCCGAAATCGTATATATCTTGTCTTTGCCCAGTGAATAAGCAATAAACGCCAAACGTCGGGTATTTATTCGTTTTTTAGTTTAAAATAAGTTTCAAAACATAAATTATTAGATTAATATAAGGCCTTCCTTTCACTCGAGACCAAATATATTGTAAATTCATCACATTTTACTTACAAACTTTCCTTTCGAAAAATATTGCAATTTTAAGTTAATAAGCGTTCCACGCTTTTAACGACCGGGACTTGCAGGGTGCTTGCAAGTAGTTTTGATCCTTATCAAACTAAGGGCTTTACCCGCATTTTTTTATGAAATTAAATGGAAAATACATTTTGTGTTCTGCTTCTTGTGATAATATGTCCGTAGATCCTCTTTATCTAATAACCATTGAATGAACGGGTAACCAAATTAGCAGTTGATCGATGCGCTTTTATGGTGGCCTTTGTAGTGGTTGTGACTCGATTTTTGAAAATTGCTTAATTTATTTTGAACATTATAAATTTTGATAGTTTCGTTTCTGGTTGTATATGAGACTATGCTTTATATAATCATGAAAAGAAATCATATTGTCCCCCCCCCCAATTAACGAAAACAATAAAAACCAGTAAGGACGCTTAACGGCGAAGACGAGCGAGTCCGAATAAAATCGCGTCAATTATCACCCGTGCCAACGGAGGTTCGTCTGCAAAGCGAGCATTTGACATATATAGTTCGCTGTGTTGTTTTGCCGTCGCAAATAGATCCGAACTAAATCGATACTTAACTAATAGGTTTTGAAGCGTTATTTCAAATTGCGCAATTATAAGCATCATGTTTGAAGCAAAAATTCATTTGGTGCGTTATAGATGATCTTGAATATGCGCTTTACAGCGCACATTGTTTATCATCTAGCACCCTTTGGTTTTGAAGCTACCGGCGTTGTAATGAAGGAAATGTTATAGAATCGTCAATAAAAATATTACAGGGCAGATTTAACAGCGAAATACTGCATGAAAGCCTCAATTTTTGCTATGCATTTTAGAACGTACATTGCTCTACAATTTGTTTTGTTTCATCGCTTCACGTCCATAGGTGTGAAGCATATTTAAATTTGAAGACGTCATAAAACTATGAAATTTGCGTGTATAGCCAGTACATTGCAGTACCCACGCGCCGCTTGATCACACAGATGCATACGTCGGGCGGATGTTTTTACGCATCTGTGTTTGACCCGGTGTCTTTGCGACTTATGGTTTGCAGGTATAGGTCCTATTGCAACGAAGTTTTGAGGTTTATTTCGTGCGGAACAGGGTGCACTGCGCACGATGGCAGTGTGACCAGAGTTTTACCGTGCACTTGCCAATGGTGTGGTCTTCCAGACACACACCAAATTTTAGCTTATAGTCTAGCCGATTTTCAGCTACAGCGGATTAATACTTTCTGAACACCCCTGACGCGGCACGTTTCACCGCCGCGTCTGACCCCATCAATGAGAAAAAACATGTCAATACATCTAATGGCATTGCATGGGCTATCATATGGCAAGAGCCGCTTCAATCGGATGCGGGTCGGTCCCGCCTTATATGTGAGAAATAATCCGAGTATTCAAATGATGACGTCCGCCTCGCGCTTCCGCAGGCTCTCTCGTAACAACGTGAATACATACAGAAGCTCATCTGATTGCCCTTGAAATACCTACGTGCTTAATTTAATTGTTACGGTGAATTTTTGCAAGACATTGCTAGCGTTAAATAAACTTTAAACACCGGACCCGGCGCCAGATATGGCGCGCTTCAAATAGTGATGGTAAAACACTGCTCATGAGTTTGAATGCAGATTATGTACTTGCTTTTTTATTTGTAAAAACTTACAACATCGAAAGATAACATGATTTCATTTAATTCTTAAATTAAAATTAAATAATTGTTATACCATAGCAGAAGCCTAAGAAACTGTTGCTAAAAAAATCCTTTAAGCAGCGTTCCGCACTTTTACCGACCGGTACTTGGCAGGTACCTACTTTCGGCCATCATCAAGCTGCGGGCTTTTTCCGTGTTGCTATTACGCAATGGAGTTGAACATATATTTTGCATTCTGCTTGTTTCGACTATATGCCCGTCGATCCTCTTCAGATGAATGTCATTAAAAATACGTGAAACCTATATTTCATATTCATTTACATACATGTATCGTCATTTTTTTATCATAACAATGGTGTTGCAAGACCTCAATAAAACGTTCTTGCTCCCCAATAACCTACATATTTATTTTCTGAAAAGGTGATGAATTTATAGACCATAGGGTATATGCGATTTGGGGACGATGTCTGCAACCGTGTTCAAGATATAAGCAAATTTGGGATAACGTTAGATTCTGCTATCCAGCGGAGCCTGGATTGAAGGTCGGAGTCGATCTCGGAGTCGGAGTCGACTCCGGAGGGTTGGAGTCGGAGTCACCTGACAAACGATTGACTCCGCAGCCCTGCTCTTCACAAAGGCAAACTATGCCATTAACATACAAGTGCCTAACTATAGGCATGTGTTTCAAACAATACCGATGCTTGGCATTCATATACTGCCCACGACGAACGTGTGCTGCTTCTCTTTCTCCTGGTCTGCTGCGGCTCCAGAAACTGAATCTACGACTGCACTGGAAGTCGCCGTTGATGTCAGTTGCCAGATCGTGACGACCCACTCAGTCAAGGTAAATTGCTCATCTTAACAGACAGAACACATAACAGCAAAGACTATAATTAAGCACAAGAATTAAAGCCCCTCAGAGTCAAAGACTGATATCTCTGAGAAATGGCGAAGGTTGTCTCGTTCGGCCGACACGCCGGAGTGGCCTCCCGGGGCGACTTCTGCGGGGTGTCGCGTGGCCAGGCAAAAAGCGGAGCGGAGCCAGCTGTACGTTTCGGGCCGTCATCGCCCGGGAGGGTGCCGCGAAGAGTAATGGACGGCATCCTCCACTGCGACGCGGCCGCTAACGAGTGGCCGCCGCAGCAGCAGCAGACAGATACACCGGTCACGGTAAGGGGCCGCTGCTGTTTAACTTTGATCTCGGGAAACTGGAGTCGATGTTTGAAGGTGTTCGTTGCTCAATTGCTCAATTTACCGAAACCAAGGAAGTCAGAGCAATAACTGAGAGAAAAAGGGAGAAAATTGCAATACAGATAATCGTACAATTATACTAAGTAAAAACCGACTCCTGTCGCATAACCGACTCCTGACACACGACCATATTGAGGGTGTTATTAAATAATAATGACAATGAAATTAAGTGATCAATAATACAAATGTACAGAGACATCATTGACAGTTTCGAACCGTCTCTTGACTCCTCGTGCTGGATCACAGCCCCTTAGCTTCAGATGCTAACTTGATACATATTTCGAGCTTAACACAGAATATGCAATCGATTATCGGATCTCATTACTGAACTTTTCGACTCAAGGTCAACGCATGAAATCCGAAATCGGATTTAATGCGAATCCATAATCTTTCGTACAGTTTCAATTATTTAATTTAGTATTTTCTCTCAATATATAGATAAGCACATGACTCTAAACGTACACTGTTCAAAAAGTTTATCACCATGGTAAAAAGCCAGCATGTTTTCCCGGCTTACTATAAGCAGGCTAAATGGGTGCTACACTGTTTTAAAAGTTTAGCACCATGGTAAAGAATAAACATATTTTCTCGGCTTATTTTAAGCAGACTAAATGGGTGTTAATTTATTACCCACTTAGCCTGCTTAAAATAAGCCAAAAAACATGCTGATTTTGTACCATGGTGCTAAACTTCTTCAACAGTGTAGCACCCATTTAGCCTGCTTAAAATAAGCAGGGAAAACATGCTGGTTTTTACCATGGTGCTAAACTTTTTTAACAGTGTACTACGAAGACATTGGTCCTAATCGCTAGCTTCCCGCCTTTATTTACCATAATTTCCCGTATAAATTTTTGAGCTATCGTTCTTTTAGAGTTTGTCATAATATAATCCATTTTCGACTTTGCCACATCGTCTGAAACGCATTTTCCCTAAGTTGTAAATTGTGAGGCTATGACTCATTTATTTTTATCTTTATAAAGGTAGATTCATGGAAATTGTGCTTACTTATTACAACAGGTAAATAGTGATGCATTGCTTGTTTTGAGAACATATAAATAACATATCAGTTAATAATGAAATAGCATTACTAATTCGACTTCATTGCTGGTGCATATCATTCTTGATTTTGCTCGCGTCATTGCAAAGTCATAGCGCAATTACTGCACTCTGCGCGGAGAGAGAAGCCACCCAGAGACATCAGAGCTACAGTTCACCTCCTTCTAAGACTTCGATCTAACATTATAATTGGGGGGGGCGGCCAAACCACCAGTCACAGATCCAGCCCCCTCCAGTCGAGCTGAAATTTGGCCATTGGGGAGGGGGTGGGGACAATGCGACCGGCGCTAGCAGTCCATAATGCATCACTGACGCTTTTGTTGTCTTTAGCGTGAACAGCGTGAGCCAACAAATCAATTTTTAACATTTTGTAACACTTGTTTTGCATTGTTTGGCGACCGATTGTTTAATAATGTTGTTTCATATGCGCTTTATAACAACCGTTTCATTATTCCCCGAGTACCTACGTGGTGTGGTGAGGCTTGCCAGAGCTAGTAGTGAAGCCTAACCTCATAAAGAGGTTCCAAATCAGGCCCGACTGGCGTATGCTTGCAACTAAAAAAAATGCTCGTTTCACTTACGTTTAATATTGATGAAATACGTTACCTATCTATAATAAATGCTTACTTTTCTTTTCACTGCAACAACAAATCAGAGTGAGGAGCCTCGCGAACCCGTCATTGACCGAGAAGGTGCAAATATTCAATCTTGCCCCTAACGAACTTTCGCAATAACTCAAAAGCTAATGGAGCTATCAATGTGAAACGTTCGAATTAACGTGATCATCCGCATAAATTATTCATCTTGTATGCAAAAATGAGGCAAATTCGTTTTTTAGATGTAACAAATTTAGTGACGTTTCTACGCACGAGTTTGACGATAAATCAGCTTAACTTTATCAGACCGTACAAAAACCACCTTTTAAGCAAAATGCGATATCAAAGGTCAAAAGATAGCAAATTGCAAGACCTACAATATAAGCATCTAACATTTTTTGCAAATCTTGTTTTGGTTCCCCCCCCCCTATATTCATGAAAATAGTAATTTTCAGAAAAATGTATAAAACAAAAATTAAAAGATGTCTGACAAACCGGGATATTTGGTTTGAAAGTACATAAGGGCAATACCTAAACCAAATGTCAAAGCAATATCTTTATTTTTGACTGATTTATGACTACCAAGTATGATAGCTTATGACGTTATATTTTCAAACTGCGTTTTTTTGGCTTTGAATGACCAGATACAGATAAATAAATCCCAACACTGTGTTTTCTGATACAAATCTTGCTTAGAGACATGCCTTTTATCTAGATTGATCAGTGTCTAATGTTAACCTTATGTGACCTGACCTTGACCTTTAAGCTTGACACTATATTCAATTCAATGAGGTCAGATGGTAAAATTACTATCACTGGCGAATTATACGCGTAAAGTAACCCATAAATAATGTGTCACATGACTTTTGAAGATCTTTTACGCACAGTGACCTCTTGTGACGTGAACTTTGCCTTGACCATTTTCAACAATCTCACTTGAGCTCATGCAAAATTTGTATTATACCACTGTGAGCACATTCAATGATCATAGTCGTAATTAAAGACTTTGGATGGAAAGTATAGTCCATAAACTGAAATCCCTCCATTTTGACCTTTGACCTGACTGACCTGACATGTGACCTCAATTATCAAAGTTGTAGTATGCTTTATATGTGTTTCATTGAGAGCTTTCGAATGCCGCCTTGTGCATCTCGCTGCAACTATTGGTTCCGGAGATAACTAAGAGGACAATATTTGCCCGCTCCCGGGCAATGACGTTCGACTGAGACCCCGGTCAATGCCGGGTTAATTGTATGTAGATATTTAGGTTCACGTCAGCCCCCCCCCCCCCTCCCAATAAATTGTCCTTAGACAAGTCCCTGCCTCCTCCTCTCCTCCGTTCAAGTCTGATGACTGCCTAGTGCCTACCGACGAAAGGGTACTAATTTGAATTCTGTCCTGACCGCCACGCTCGACACTTGACCCCGTCAGAACACCACCCGGCTGCCACTGTCCGGCATGTGTGTGTGTGTGTGTCTGTGTGTGGCTGTGTGGCCTGTGTGTGTGTGTGTGTGTGTGTGTGTGTGTCTCTGTGTGTGTGTGTGTGTGTGTGTCTGTGTGTGTGTGTGTGTGTGTGTGTGTGTGTGTGTGTGTGTGTGTGTGTGTGTGTGTGTGTGTGTGTCTGTGGCTACGTGGCCTGTGGGTGGTAACACGCCCCACACAGTGCGGCCGAACCCTGTCAGCACCCCCGCCGACCAGCTGCCGGTGGACCGTGGTGACAGTTTACACGCCGTGTCCGGTGTCGCCGGATTGTAGGGTGGAAAACTAGAGCAGAACGGGTAGAGCTGAGATATTTGGGTAGTGTGGAGTGTCCGGCAGGGCTGGGGATGGGCGTCGGAAGCGGGAGGGGGGGGGGACACGTCCCCCAACATTTTCAGATTTTAACATTACGCCTATGGGCGCTGCATGGAAGAATCGACTTCAAAACGCCTCCGTCCACCCAAACTTTCGGAAGGTGACGCGGCCCTTTGCTATAGAGCAAGAAACTTTACGTACGGAGTTGCTTTTCGAGGAAAGTTTCATTCAGAGCTTTCGCTGATCAGAGCTTATTGTTTGACCACGACTTCTACCACACGATCTCACAATGCCAGTTTGACACAAACTGTAGGGACAAAAACTTACCATGCCGATAAATCTCCACAGTCCACTGTCCGTTGCTAACCGTGAGAGGCTGCTGTCACTGATCGTATAGATGACACCAGGCGGGGACAAGTAGCACGAGTCGGCGCGCGAGCTCTTGTGACTCGAACTACAGACCTTGATAGGAAGAAAATGGAGTCTGGTAGGCGGCACATGCACAATGCACATGATGGTTAGTCACGGCGGATACCCAATCTGTCATTGTCAGTTCACTAATCAGCTCAGCAGGGCCGGCACCATATCGCACGCCACACTTAGTAGTGCCGGCTAGTGCTCGGCTCAGGCTCATGGCCGGCTCAGTGGTGCTGATTTACGATTGTAGTCCTCTGTAAAAGTCACCTCATCATAATACGTTTCAGATACAGCTCACCGCCTGGTAACTATGGTAACCGGCTTCTGACTTGCAAATATGTACACTATTGACAATAGACAACCGCGCTTGTCTTTACGGATATTAATATACGGAGAAGCGAGTAATGCACGGACCTCAGATTACCGTCCACACCATTACATTATACCATAAGTAGATAAAAGGGTATTTCAGATCTCCGACTGACATCCATTACCGGAGCGAGAACGACGAGCGACCTTGGTCGTAACTCTGATGTTATTTAACAAGGTGACACAGACCGTGTCCATAAATTTCACCTTGCCAATAAATTTCATCAGTGTAAACTGAACTGTTTAGTGGAAAGGCCTGCCTCATGCTTCTTTTTGCGTTTGACAAAGCTAAATGACTCTCACCTCGGGGCGAGACGCCTGGATATTATCAGCAAACGCGAACAGAGGGCCTCAGATACGGCTGGAAGTGAAGAACAATCTGCCATTGACTGTCGACTATAAACAAAACCTGTCGGCAAGCTCCCGCTGAGAGCCGGAGCATCCCCTGCACATGCCCGACACTGGTGCGCTGTGAATATTTGTCCTCGGTGCAGGGCGCTCGGTGGGCCACACACGCGCCCCTCGGCCGCCGAGAGGGACGCGACGGCGCGTCGGCGGCGACGGACCACCCGCGCGCCGCCGCCGACACCCGAGTCGGCCGCCGTAAACGTCGCGTCGAACCCGACGCTCGACTCAAGGCTTCCGGCCACTAGCACTCACGCGGCGAAGGTTGTTGGCCAAATAAACAGCGACGCTTACATCAGTGATTTAATTGCGCCTCGTAGGAGGCGGAGTGACAACAAAGGGTGGGGCGGGCGCCGCCGGTCGTCCCGCTCGGTAAACACGGCGCCGCGCCGCCTCTGCCGCGCTCGCGCCGCCGACGCCGCCGTTTATTTTCGCCGGAGATGGAAGCGCCGCCGCCGTCAGCGGCCGCCGGCGACGACGGCCAGCGCCGCCGGCGAATTAATAAACCTCTGATGGCCGATCGGCTTTTAACGGTGAAAGAAGAGTTAAACAAGCGCACAGCTGGCGCCGATTAGCGGAGAGGGGGCCGGCTGCCGGCGGAGCAGCACCCGTCTGGCGGCCCACAGCGATCACTTCCACCAAACATCCGCCATTTCACTCCCAAACAGGCACTCGTGCCGTCCCGGCGGCGGCGGCCGCGCTCCTGACCGCCGCGCTGCGTGCTCCACTCAGCCTGCGGGGAGACCGCTGTCGGGCCGGTCCGTCCGTCCGTCTATCACGGTCGGTCGTCTATCGCGACCCTCCGTCTGAGCGCAGCGCCGCGCGGTGGCCGTCCTGTCGCGACGTTTCAATATTTGCCGGCTCTCGAGCCGTTCCCAGGCGCGTGACGCATAACAAGCGGGTCAGACTTCATTAATTTCGGCTAATTTCGGGCGGCGATAGACGGCCCGCAGCCGGTGGGGCGGCAGAGGGCTGAGGGGGAGGTGCGGGGGAGGGGGGGGGGGGTCACGCGAGGGTCGGCCGCAGCAGCCCGGCCACTGCCGGGGACCTGTCATTACCATCAGCACAGCACAGAGCCCCCCTCTCACCCCACGGGCGCCCTCTGTAAGCGCGTGCCGCATTCCGGCTCGTGCGGAAACGCTAAGTAGGCGTGTAGCGGGTAATGGGCCCCTGGTGGGCTGCCGGGCGACGCACGCGCTGGGAGAGGCCGCGGCATCGCATAGTGTCGTGTTATCTGTAGGCTGAGTGAACCGATGAGTGAACCGCACTCTATTAAAGACACACACCTACACCCACACCGTGCACACTCGTCACTCTTATAACCAAATGCAACTTCATTTGTACCGAGAAGCATGCGAAAAAAAATATAGGCAAAAGTATCAGGTATGCTTCGCAGGAGGCAAGTGCACATGCGAAAGAAATTCGAATAATTGGTCTATTTGAGTTGCAATGTTATTTCATTTTACGGAAGCGCATTAAAGGGACATCTTAAAGGGACTCGATAAGAAGACAAAGTAGAAAGAACTTCAATCAATATCAACCTCACTAATGCTGTTCCCTGAACCTTAACAATGTGACTGCATGTTCAGAACTGAAATCCTGGATGTATGTGACCGTTTTTTGCTTCTTCTAAACTGTATTGAATATCGGACAAGTTTGCCACGCTTCAGTCGAGTTTTTCGGTAGTGCCGTCCGCTTTCGCCGATAATCGGTATCCATCGCTGATTCCCGGATCCACGTCTCCGAGGCGGCCAACAGCACCAGCAGACAGCACTAAACAGCTCCGCTGTTTCCACAACACGGTCCGCGCGAACATCAACTGTCTCGGGCCGGTGCTGAAATAATCACGGCCGGCCAAGTTGGGAAACACCGCTGGCGAGTTGTGTGTCGCTGTTCACACCTGCAGGCGGCGATCACAGGCGCCGCGCCACGCCCGCCGCTCCGCGCCACAAACGCCACAGACCAAATTACCGCTGATTAGTCCGAACCCGGTCCGAATTAATCCTTTGTCCTAAGCGCGTTCCAGTTTAGACGGTGAGTAATTATTGGTTCTGCGATCGGCAATGACAAGCTTCACACTTCAAATATTGAATGAACAGTCGCGTGACGGTGCGCGGCATAAACGAGCTCTGAAATTCAGCTCAACCAACAGAAATTAATAGCATGCACTGGGCCAGAAGTTCGAGGTGTCAGTTTTGTCTAATCGGTCTGAAGCGGCTGATATCTACCGCTGCTAAGTTTTCACTGTCAGTGCAGTGCTGACCGTCTTTTGCACATTTGGAGCACAACAGAACTGATGGACGACAGTTTAAAATAAATAATGGCCTTTTTCGCAACAATGGAGTTATTACAAGAAAGCGACAGACGAGAACAAAATCTATTGTAAATTGATCACATCTGGCAAATCAACATCCCTTCCGAAAGTTATTTCAAGTTGAAGCTGACAAGCGACCCATGCTTATAACGGTCAGTATAGGTACACACAAGTACTTGGCAACGAATTCCCTGTCCGAGCCCAAATTAGCCTGCCTACAAGGGTGCTACATAAATTACTTATTTCTATTTTGCACGGCCCTTAGTGGAATTGTTAGGTTGGATAGGTGAGAAAACAGCTGACTTAAAAGCTTAACCCAATATAATAATATTTAGAGGTTATTTCATCGGCTGTTAAGCCGTATTAATTAAAACCCGCGCTTGACCGAGGTCTCAGCCGAACACCATTGACCGGGGGCAAATATTGCCCCCTCGTTATCTCCGGAACCAATGATCGTAGCGAGACGCACAAGGTGACGTTTGAAGACTCTCGTTGAAACGCATCTTAAGCACACTCGATTTTTTAAATTGAGGTCACATATCAAGTCAAGTTTGGGTCAAAGGTCAAAATCGAGACATTTGAGTTGTATGGACCATACTTTCCATCCAGAGCCTTTGGTTGCGACCATGTTCACCCAAAGTGCTCCCAAATGTATAATACATTTCCCACATGATCAAAAAGGGGATTTTGGCAAAATTCAAGGTCAAGGTCACAAGAAGTCATTATCCAAAAAATTGCAAGTCATGAGACACATGTTCGATGGGCTTTCTTTATACGTGGAATTCAATAATGATAATCATTATACCTTTTGGACTCATTGAAATGAAGTTAGTGTCAAGACCAGGTCAAATTCAAGTCACAAAAGATCAAAATTAGAAATGGATAAATATGAACAAAAGGGCATGTTTATAGACCAGTTTTATGTCAGAAAAAGAGTACCGACATTAATTATTTGTCTTGATCTTTTCAAAAAAGCTAAAAATGCAATTTCAGAATATTACGTAATCAGTAACCATTTACCATACCTAGGGAGCCATTACTCACTCAAATATTAAGATACTGCTTTGAAATTTGGTTTGGGTGGTTTTTGTATGTGTATCTCCAACACATATTCCGTTTTTCAACATCTTTGAAAACTTTGATTTGGTAACCATTTTTCCCAAAATCATTTTTTTACTTTTTGAGAGTTAAAAAAACAAAACTTTTTCAAATCCGAGATCAATATTTTGTAAGCCTTGATATTTTTATCTATTGACGTTTTTGGCTAGCATTTTAGCAATAATTTAGTCGTTGTACGGCCTGTTTCAGCTTAGCTGATTTTATCGTCAAGCTCGTGTGTAGTGACGTCACAAAATTTGCTATATGTGGCAGATGGGGCAGATGGGGCATGACAGATCGAACAAGCCACAATACCATACATCTCAGATTTCGATTAAACGGTGTTTGGGGGTTACCTGGGCCGTAGATTCACGCTGTGATGTTTTCAGCTTCATCCGTCGAATGATTTTCGAGTTATAGCCTCAGGCATTATTCGATTTTGCTCAAACCTTCAATTTTCAGCGGGTGATATTTTCCATATAAATTATGGGAGGCACTCAAAACCATATATCATAAGAATTATCATAAACCATAGATTTGTATGATTCAACATTTTTTGAAAATTCTAAAATTTTGACATTTTAAAACGCGATTTTTAATAAAATCACTTTTTATAATGTGGCCACAAAAATTGTGATGTTTTTCCTTGCCAGCATTGATTTCAATATATAAGCTTCAGATAGTTAAGATATTGGAGGTATTTTTTCTCAATATTTTTATTTAACGTTTTTCAATTTGGAAAATACTGGTCACCATTACGTATTTTTGACAATACTTAGCACGTAAAATGTGCCTAGGGAGGCAACTGAAAAGCATTATATTTAACCTCGTCAGCTGCATTAAATGATACATAACATGACCCGTGCAGGCTGTTCCTTGACCTCAAGGTCACAAAAACATTATTTTATTTAAAATCGCGTTTTAAAATTGCAAAATTTTGAATTTATGAAAAATGTCATATCACATTAATCTATGATTTGTGATGATTGTTATGATATGTAGGTTTATATGACTCATATTATTTAGATGTAGGATTTTGCACACTGAAAAATCGAGGTTTGCGCAACATCGAAAAGATGCCTAAGGCTATAACTCAAAAACCGTTCAACAGACGGGGCAGAAAATTTAACGGCGTGAATCTACGGCCCAGAGAACCCCCTAAGTATTTGCATCGAACTTTGAGAAAGAGAGTGTTATGTTTTGGTCGATCTGACATTGACTGCACCCGGTGATTTCAAGTCACATGACCTTGAATTCAAGGAGCGACCTGCAGAGGTCAATGTTATGTATCATCAAATGCGGTTCGACGAGACAAATATGATGCTGTTCAGTTAAGCTCTCTAACACACTTACGTGCAAGGTTATTGCCAAAGACGTGCTGATGACAATTATTTTTCCAAATTCAAAAATATAAATACATTATTGAGACAAAAAGTATAACTCCAATATTTGTACTATCGAATGCTTATGTTGAAATAAATGCCGACAAGGTTTTTTAAGTGGCTACATTATAAAAACGTCATTTTATTTATAATAGCATTTTATAATTTAAAATTGTGGAATTCTAAAAAATTGTTTATCACATAAATATATTGTTTGTGATAATTCTTATGATATATAGGTTTAAATGACTCCCATAATCTATATGAAAGATATCGCCCGCTGAAAATTATTGAAGGTTTGAGCAAAATCGAATAATGCCTGAGACTATAACTCGAAAACCATTTGATGGACGAGGCTGAAAATATCACAGCTTAAATCTACGGCTCAGATAACCGCTAGGATAAAACGTTCCTGAAATCTGAGATAAAGGGTGTTATTTCGAGATCATTTTGGTCGATCTATCAGGGAATGCCCATATTTCAAAAAGTTATCAACAAAACATCTTTATTTTGTCACAGAAGATGTACGATGGATGTAGTAGAAGGTGCTGCAAATTTCACTTTGATAGCTCTATCGCATTTTTAGCTATCACGAAAACTTGTCAGGGGGCAATATCTGCCCCCGGTCAAGCACGTTTTAAAAGGCACCCAGCGTTGAAGTCTCTGATACTGGCGCTTCGTATTCATTAGTGTATAACACCAGACATTGGTCGCCGCAGCGGCGGTGGTTGGATGCAAAAGTGGCAGTCGGTGAGCTGTAGAATGATTAATTCAGAAGTTATAATTATTCAGGCTGAGCTCACCGACTGCCTACAGTCGGTGAGCTGTTTAAAATTACCTGTGACCTGCGACAGAGCAGGCGATGGACCTGCTGAGTAGGGTTAGCTACACTAGGTTTAACTCACTTTAAGTTTAAACAATACACTAAAATTTAAAAACGGCTCTCGATGCGTTTATCAGCTCGATGTCAAACCCAACTATATAAACTGTTAGCTTTATCATAACAAATAGTTAGATAACTACTAGTGCAAACTGCTAATCCGTCCGCTCCGCTGGACGATCTATGCATACAGACTGCAGACTACATTTTTTTACTTTTCTTATCCGTCTATATCGTCGGTATAGCATATTCGCTGCATGCGCACACCAGTGCCACCTATAGCATATTCGCATAATGGACCTCGCTGGCTGCGTGTAGTTGAAGTTCCGCTTATCAGATGGTGGTATTATCGGTGAGAAATTGTGTCGTGCTATTTTTTACGAGTGAGCGCGAAGCGCACAGCGATTCCTCACTGAATACCAGATTTGTCTCACATATAAACGGCCAACCCGGCACGGCCAGGCCCAACCGGCCCGACCCGACCATAACGCTTTTCAGAAGCTTATATCTGTTGAATCCCGCGTCCGATAGACAAGCGGTCTTCACCATCTGATAGCCCCATGCAATGACATTATGTTATTGACATGTTTTGTCTCACGTGAGTTCTATTGCTCGTCCTTTGCCGTTTAAGGCATCTTACTGGTAAATAATGGTATGATGGTAACAAATCTTAAGACGCATTTAATTACGTTTATCTTTCCAGGATAGCTTTGACGTACGTCCTAGCTAGGAAACTTTGCACTGCTTTCTGCTGTCACCCTTTCCTTCTTCTCCAGTCGTTTCCCTCCACAATCTGTCCTCATCCGTCGGCATCTGTCCTTACCCGCTCTCACTTGTCCTCATTCATCTCTCATTCATCCTCATTCGCCCCTCATTTGTCCTCATTCATCTCTCATTCATCCTCATTCGCCCCTCCTCCGTCCTCCTCCGTCCTCCTCCGTCCTCCTCCGTCCTCCTCCGTCCTCCTCCGTCCTCCTCTGTCCTCCTCCGTCCTCCTCCGTCCTCCTCCGTCCTCCTCCGTCCTCCTCCGTCCTCCTCCGTCCTCCTCCCCGTCGTCGGCCGCTCGGCAGTCGCCTCACGGCTTGGCGGCAGTTTAGAATGACCCTTGCCGTCGACAATAGTCGCTAACGAGAGAGGGCAGCGCGGCTCGCCCAATCGGCACCCAGTCATTTGTATAAAACCGACTGCAAATTGGACGTGCGCCGCCGGCCAGCGCCGAACGTGCGTGGATGGGCGGACAGAGCGGCGATAAACGAGCCACGATTGCCGCTCCGGCGCCGGAAACGTCGACGAGCGTCCTCTGACGCAGAAGAGCCGCCGCTTATGCAGATGCGGACAGCGATAGAAACATTCCTAGCAGGCAAAACACGGGTGTTGAGTGACGCATTCTGATTGGGTGGAAATTGGAGACCAGGATGAAATAAATGAGAAGGTTGATTCGGTGTAGGGTCTTGTTTGTGAGGAAAGGTTAAAGGGTTAAAGGCTTTA
Source organism: Semibalanus balanoides (assembly GCA_014673585.1). Lineage (NCBI taxonomy): Eukaryota > Metazoa > Arthropoda > Thecostraca > Balanomorpha > Balanidae > Semibalanus > Semibalanus balanoides. The sequence continues at coordinate 23,209 of VOPJ01013851.1, forward strand.
TATGTTTGTACTGTAATGCAACCGACGAAGTATTGTGTTACATGAAAGATGAGCTTTATTTTTCCAGCGTGTCGGATAACTAATGTAAACTGATGCAATATAGCGAAATAAGAGATGTTTATGACAACAATGAATTGTTCGGAGGACCGCTACCAGAACAACTATTTAAACTAAGTTATGTCTCCCCTGTCATTGGCTAAATTGAAGCATTGTATTTTACTTAACTGAATCGTTTAGATCATAGTTTGTCATGGGTGCCCAAACCCCAAGCCCAGCCCAGCCGAAGCCCATGAACACCAAGCCCAGACCCAGACCAGACCCATTACAATTAATAATACTGAGCCTCAGTATTATTAATTGTCAGTATTATTAACTGAGGCCCATGCCCAGTCAGGCCCATTCAGATTAAGCAGATAATTATTTTCACAAAAATTGCAACCATTATACTAACATATTTACTTGCATGATATTGACAATAGATAATATCACGCACCTGTGTGCTTCTGTGGATTTGGACACATCGAACATTTTTCGGTCAACATTTTCAGATTGGATCAGACTTTGGATCGGACATGATTTGAGATTTTGTTAAATCTTATATCACTATCGCATGATTTATTGTTCTCATATAGAACTGCCAAAGTTTATTGTTTAAGTGTTCGATTTCATTTATTTACATATTTACCTGGTTAAACATATGGTTGCCAAGAAAAATATCGTTAAGTGACACCATTCAAAAATTGTCATACCCACCATGCCCGCCCAGTACCCATGAAAAGTCCAAAAATGCATACTCAACCAAGACAATCTGAATAATTGAGTGGGCGCCCATAGGTGCACCCGATCCACGACAAACAGTGGTTTAGATACATCATGTTGTGTTATACGCCAATGTGAAATATCAAAATGTCATCAACTAAACATATTTCGTGAAAAGTAATATATTCATTACAGGACAAAGCCACTCAGTATGGCATTAGCATATTATGTTATATTAAATATTTAAAAGCATATTATGCTATATAGATATCTTAATGATGTCTGGAAACGCGATATGTTGTTTAGATGAATATGATAAATCGAAAAAGAGTTAGAAAATAAGTGCATTGTTTTGATGTTCTTGTTTAACCCTCCATTGGCAGGGGGAGGGGAGGGGGCGAAAAACTTTAATCCCGTAGCTCATATAAAACAGTTTCAGTAACCTTTCGCGATAGCTTAAAAAAACACTATCAAAGCAAAATTTAGTACCATTTTCAACATTAATTTGACGTCTTATGTGCAAAAATGATGCGATTTCGTCGGGAACATTTCTAGCTATATACAATTTAGTGACGTCACTGTACACGAGTTTGACGGAAAAATCAGCTTAACCTTTAACCCGCGCACTGCAGGGGGGGTGATTTCCGCCCCCTCAGTTTTTATGAGTAACGGAAAAACGGCGGCGCGCAGCGCCGCCAAATTTCGTACACCTGTTTGGGCATCAATTACGCACACTTTGAAAAGTTTGATGATCATCTCAGGTCAGATCACATTTCATTGTAAGTGACCTTACCTTAAAAAATGTTTGTGATCATGCCAAAGCCACAATTTTTTACCGAAAGGTTTGAAACTTGCAGGATGTCATACGGATAGCATTACCTACAATTCGTTTATCTCGGATTTTTGGTGTCGGCGACCAAAGGTCATGTCAATTTCCTGACCTCTCCATTATAAGTGAATGGGAAAATAAACAAATGCTTCCTATTCAGGAAAATATGCATTGGATCAGCAATTCTTGTCAGAATCATATATTAGCTCATTCGTGGATGAAATCAATGATTGCAAGTATTGCTTCCAGTGATTTATACAAGTCATCTGAGATCATCTTGAGCATTAGCAATGATTTGAAATAACTATTGATACAGGTCCCGCCGAAATTAGGGTAAACGCTTTATGAAATCTGAGAGGACCTGCACCAAATCAAGAATCATTTATTCCAAGGACATTATTTTTCCAGACTACACAACCAGTCACACGTCTGTAGCTACCCAATGTATTCACCTCAGCCTCATACGCCTCTCCACACGGACCTGAACACTTGCAGACACGCTGGACTGTAGTGCTGGTCCATTTTGTGCCAGCACCTCCGTATGTCAGACTTCAGCGACTCCAGGTTTGGTGAGAGACATTGCACACATCGGCCTGCAAACGCGCCCAGGTAGAGAAGTTCAAGGGTAAGGTGGGTGATGACGGGCCCATAACTCCTGTGTCCTGACGTTCGTCATCTTCGACTTCAGGAATCTTTGAGTTTTTCGGGCCGTGTGTGCAGGGGCACCGTTCCTGCTGGAACCATGCTTGCCGTCAGGGTGCGCACGACTATCCAGGGCCAAGACGTGCTTGCTCCAGCAACTCTCTGTTGATCTTCTCGTTGCAGCCTGTTTAAAGGATCGCTGGACCTCGCCATCGTTCTTTCGATGGGCTCGTGATGACCCTTTTCACCTTCTGATGGTCTCGATTTTTTTTATCTTCCTGCCCTCCTTGACTCTCTAAAAAATTCCTCTCTGATTCAGCTGTCTCGGGCCATTTCTATACGCTTTCTGACGGGTTAGCACATTTGAACGGCACCGGTGCCGTTTCCCGCGCAGAGACGGTTCCGCTATAAGGTTCCTCACTGTCACCCATGGCTTACGAATGGACCCTGGGCAAAATAATTTAAACTGTACGTGCCTGAGACCGCGAGCAAACTTTGGTACGAATTTCACGTATGTAGCTTGCGTGGGCGCCTCTCAATGGGAGGTAACTCAGATAATATAAGCGTTTCCCTAATTTCGGCGGACCCTGTAGAAAAGAGATAGAGACAAGCAGTTGACACCACTGTGTTCGTCTCTTCTGGCCGCGTTGCCCCATATGCAAAATGGCCTACCTGGGTCACCAAATGACCTTGACCTGAGGTAAAATTTTGAAGTTGACCTTACCAGGTCACCGTGTATTTATTTCAAAGTGTCTCGATTAGAAAAACACGATGGCGTCAAAATTATTGTCCTGTCTTTGATAGGTGAAATACTATTCACGAAAAACTGCTTTGCTTAAAAATAGGCCTTTCTTGACCTTTTCATGAACCGTCTGGGAGCCTAAACTATTGATCTGAGCTAAAATTTTGGACTTAAAGCGATTGAAAATTTCAATAGCCATCTATTTTTTTCAATTCGTTTGCTCCTAGCTTATCATAGTTTTCGAGATAATCGGGGGTTCTGGAAAGAGTCCTAAACCGGAAAATTGACTTTGGGGACCACTGGTGACCTCAATTGGACCTGATCAAGAAAGACTGAAATACTTTCGATTAGCAGCTTACCTAGAGCTTCTAATGCGTTTTGCTTGTCGCTACGTTGCGTGTTTTTCGAATCTCACGGGGGGCGGAAATCAACCCCCTGCAGTTCGTGTTCGGCGCGAACCCCCTGCAGTGCGCGGGTTAACAGGTTGTAAAATACTATTTTTGAGCAAAATGCAATAAAACAACGTGAAAGGATATCAAATGGCAAGGGCTAAAAGATGTGTATCTCGTATTTTTGAACATTTTTTACCCTAAAAATGAAAAGAATGCCTTAAAATAAAAACTTTGAAATATTTCAAAAAGTCAAAATAGCTATATGTGAAAAAAACATATAATTAACCAAACTTCAAAAACCAAATTTCCAACCAATTTCTTATCTGTCTGATAGAACCTAAGTATGGATAACTCATGACGCCGTATTTTTTATGTTTCTTATGACCAGATACAGGCAACTAAATGTCATAACTGTATTTCTGAGACGAAATTGCGGTCAAGGAATATGCAGGTTTTATTTATATTGATCCATTTTAAATTTTTACCTTATGTGACCTGACCTTGACCATATATGGTAACAGGCTGTAAAAATGACTGCTTCTATCGAATTATAGTGTGCATTTACAAGAACATATATAACATTAGTCGCATGACTTTCGCTGATCTCTTGCCAATAGTGACCTTATGTGACCTGATTTTAACCTTTACCTTTGCTTAACAATTTCACTTAAGCTGATGCAGGAGATGCATTATACATTTGAGATCACTTTGTGCGATAATAGTATTAATTTAAGACTTGAATGAAAAGTATGGCCCCAAAACTAAAATATATAAAGTTTAGCCTTTGACCTAACCGTGACCTCACATGCGACCTTATTTTGAACACTGTGTGTATGCTTTAGATGTGTCTCCTTTAAAGATTTCGATTGCCGCCTTGGGCATTTTGCTGCGGTTACTGGTCTGGAAGATAAAGAGGGGGCAAAAAACGCCCTCTCCCCATCCAATGGCGTTCGGCTGAGACCCCAGCCAATGTCGGGCTAGTATGACCATAGGCTCGGGATGCTAGAGTGAATCTTTGAATATCCACTGGTACCATGTCCCATTTCTTGACATCACAATGATGCAAATGAAGTCGATATGGTTTCTGGGTCCAGGACGTGCTACTTCTGTAGTTATTTGCTGTGCATTGGGAGGGCTTGCGTCTGCCGACCAATTTGGTGACGGTCAGGTTGGCTACATAATAGGAGAACGGTGCCAAATTTCAGAGTCGAAACTTTGAACACACATAAAGTGCATCTTCAGCAGCAGCTGAACCATGAGCAAGAGCTATTGTGACGCTTTTGCTATGTTTCACACCTGAGAGTGCATCTGATTAATTTAATGATTGTTAATTCATTTTTCAACCAAAAAAACGTTACAGGTAAGTGACATTAGACAATTATTTGATGCATCCGAAAAGTTAATTGTTATGTTAATCACGAATCGTTGTCATATCCCAGCTAAAAACTATAACTGATCTGATAAATAAAATGAATTTTTATCAAGTGAAACTCTCTCAAATCCTTTATCACTTCTCCGGTTTGTGCTCCCATCCATCCATCTTATTTAATCAAAAAGCATTTGCCCTGGATACAAATGATAAAGATGACTAAACTGTCAATCGTCATTGGCAATCCATTCATCCAGTGCCAGTAGTTCTCGATTGACAGGCTGGTGAAGTGGTGTGCTTTGTCACCAAGAATCCAAATCAAACGTCCCAGTTCGATATATGTATATTTTGTGCTCGATATTTGCGTGCTTCACATATATTTCACGATCATCACAACATAACAACCACAGCGAGACAGTCGCATTCATCTGTGTGACGTCACGGCGCCTTACACACGATCCTGCGGCGAAAATGGCGCGCCAGATACGATCGGTAGGAGCCAGTTCTCGCAAGAATCTGAATTACCTACGTGTCATAATAAACTCTCTCTCTCTCTCTATTTCGCTGCTACTTTCAGAGACTTCAGAGGCAAGTCACTGCCAACTGTGAACAGCGTCTTCCACATATAACATTCAACACGTGAGTGTATGTAACCTACGAGTTATGTTGATACATCCTTACACGTATCCATTAAAATGAAGTAAAATATGTAATGTTTAAGTCTCTGAGAATAGTTATCCTTGTTCTGTAAAGTGATAATAAGGGAAAGTGCTTGTGATCGATGAATAATCTTAACACTATTGACAAAAAAACATATTTTACTGTTTCGTTGGGCAACACATTTGTGTTAAATTTACTTTTTGATACAAAAATGTAATAATTTACATTTCTTTGCAGCCCAAAATAAAAGTCCAGAAAATGGTCGATTATCGTTTGACATGCTTCACCTCAAAAGCTTTCTTGAGGGGGGGTGGCAGCCCCTTGGATTGCTCATCCACCCATAATAGCAGAATTGTAACAGTATGGGAGGGGAGCAAACACCTGGATGCGCCCCAACACACTCAATTTTTGGCGAAGTTCCTGCCTTAACATTACAGATTTGGGCTACTGTAAGCATCCTAAGTATTTTTCATTCGTCATTTTAGTGTGCTAAAAGCCGATATCATTATTTACCTTTTCAAAGATAGTGTCAAAGCTCCCAACGTTGAACTTTAAGTGATCAAAGGTGGAATTGAACGACAAGATTACCTCTAAAATTATTATTACAAGCCCCCCTCCAATAAGAAATGCATTACATACCGTGAAAGAAAAACAAATATGTAAAATTTGCGTTTCTAAGTCTTCTGTTCTGCGTACCAAACTTATTATCTTGAGTCGCATTGAGTCAGTATGACGCAAACACCTAACTCTACCGTCATAGCGAATGGACAGAATAGGAAGGCTCTAATGTTTCTAGGTTGAATATTGTTACCGAGAATGACGGAAAGCGATAAGTCAGATGCAGTACGTTAGGAATATACACCATAGGTATGTTATCAATGACGAGTGGAATAAATCAGTATGTATATAATTGCTTCAAGAATAAATGATATAAATAAAATATTGAAGCAGGAATGAAAGCCAATTAATGTTTCAGAAACCATGTCAAATATTGGATTTGACTAGTTCAAGCTAAATATTTGTGCAACAACCTTTCATTAATTATCTTTTGTTAATGCTAATATGAGACGCCGTTACAAATAGATGGCGATTGATTTGTGATATGTCACGTGGAAATAAGACTAACCATCATGAACCGCGTTAAGATACGAATGCTAGTTTATGTCTTCAACCACAACTTAATGATTTAAACGAAACCACTGACCACGGCCACAGTTCATAAATATAATCCAGCCTGCGAAGCGAGCTGACAGCTAAAAGAAGCATGGTCATCGCGATCATTCCGAACACGAACCAACGTAACATCACCCCACAAAGGACGTTTAACCCGAACCACACTTAATCCCCCGTCGCCATATCTCTTCCTTTCCATAACACCCCCATCGAGAACAACAGTCGCCTCCGCCGGCCAGTCAACCCGCTTCACTCGGGCTCGCTGCCGGAGGTCTTCCGGGCGCCGTCGGCGGCCGTCTCGGGCGGGGGCGGCGCGGGCGGCCTGTGCCGGTCTCCCAGCAGGTTACTGTAGAGGTTCATGGCGGCGGCGGCAGGCAGCAGGTGTGGCCCCAGCTGGCTGTACAGGTACGGGTAGTAGAGGCTTGGGAAGCTGGGTAGCGAGAGTGGTGGGAACAGCACCGGCGGCCGACAGCGCACCGCCGCCGACTCCGGCTCGTACACCAGCTGGTCGTCCCGCATCAGCACCCGCACCGCCACCTTCCGCGCCGCCTGAGAGCTCAGCTCCTGCTGCATCTGCTTCCGCTTCGTCTTGTAGCGACGGTTCTGGAACCAGATCTTTATCTGGAAATGAGAAATGGAAGTTGTAGGTGCTGGGTCTTTGTCTGAGTAACTTATCATACCTGCTTCAAATAATCAATTCAGAATGCGAACATTGGTTTTATTACAGAGCGCCTATTCACAAACAAACACCTAGAGACAGTGGCTTAGTGGTGAAGGGTATTTTGCATAACGTTCATCACTGAAGCGCGTTTGTCATCTAAGATATGTCGATGCATTATATCGACCACAGAAGGCCATTTAATTTACAACCCTAAAAAGGCTCACATGCAAGGTGCGTTCGCGAGAGATCGAAAGGACTGTTGTTTGGCTCGAGCGAGTTGATTAATTATTAGATCGTCTATGAGTGCTTCTGTATCGTAAGAAAGCCCTCACGGCACGATTCATTCGTCAAAAGTGGCTGTATAGTATGTTTACCCGAACCGAAATCGCCTAAAATCAAACACAGCCTGCGTGTTGAGTGTGGACATTTGAACATAGCAGCGCTGGGAGTTCCTGTTTGTTTGACAAACTGAGGTACTTCCACTGCTTAGTGTTGTGCCAGGTCATCACGCTGGGCAGACAAACAGAGAAATGCCATAGATGTCAATCAATATTGACAGATTGGTGTTGTCTTAGCGATGTCGTATTTGTGACTTGGTCCGTTCACGTTGCGTTTCAAGAACGAGAAACTGTGAATCACGTAAGCACCTGACGCATAGGAGTTTTACTGGTTTCTTTTATTAGCCGGCATATATGAGCACGACGGCAATCAGCATTTAAACAGCATAAAAGTGCATAACAGTATCAAAACGCAGATGAGCTTTCACAACCTTTTCCTGCTCTAGATCCCAGGGACATAAAAATAGGCTAAATCTGCATGTGATTATGGAAGATCAGAGGCGATATTTAAACAGAGGAGCTTTGCGGTGCATCAGCAGTGAGCCACTGCCAATACGTTTCAACTATCCTGCTTCTCGACAAATCACAACAGCAGTCATGCAGCCGGTCTATTTCACAGGCTCACCGCTTCCGCCGGTACACAATGATCGGATTCATTAACGATTATTAATGACCCTTTCATGTAAGACAAGGGAGCACTTTGATCCGAAGATATTCATGATTTGTTGCCAAAGACAGTTATGAAGTTGGCACTGAAATGAACAGTATCCTTTACAAGTCGTGCTGATGATGTTGAGCAATGGTTTGCAAGACCTTTAGGCTAAAAGCTCTTCAAACCTCCGAGGAATGCTTTAGAACCAACGTTTTTAAAATTGGTACGTGGTTAGCTTTGTATTGATAACAAGCTTAGATTTACCTGTCGCTATTCACAAATATATTTTTCACTCACGAATTACCAGGCTTCCAAGAACATTTTGTAATATGTTAGCGAAAATGTATTTGACTATATAATATATATGCAGCATTTAACATAATTTGTGATATTTCTCATCAATATAATAATGTACAAATTGATGTGCCTCAATGGCCTTTTTCACGATGGCTGATTTTGCGCGAAATGTTTTAAAACATTTTAAAATGTTTTAAAATGTTTACAGTTGTAGGCGTCTTCACGGTGGGGCTAATTTGCGAAGAAATATTTAACCCTCCCGTATGGGAACGTAGGGCAAGGGTTAAAACATTTTTTCGCCAAATAGTCCATCGTGAAAGCGGCTACTTACTAAAACATTTTAAAACATTGTAAAATGTTTTAAAACATTTCGCGCAAAATAACCCATCGTGAAAACGGCTAATGTTATATAAATTGTGGTATGCGACTTTGCGTGCCGTGTTTCCCTAATTCAAGATGTCATTTGAATTACGAATATTATTTGAATGGCACAGAATGATGCCTTGTAGATACAAATAAATAGTGTGAACACTAGGTACAAGCACGACATAACCTAACAAAGCTTTTAAGAAATAATTTGTTTAAGTAACTTTACAAAATAATCTGTGATAAGTATAGTTAACAGTGTGCTACCGACAATTTTTTCAAAAAGGCGAAAGTCGAGAGACTAGTGCTTATTCTCTGTATCTGTACTTTAAAGTTTGAGAACCAATGGACGAAAACTCTGCATCAATCCTCCATTTCAATGTCCAATTCTCCCAGCCGACACATGAACACCACATTGTTATGCACGAGCACGACAGTCCAGTGCTGCCTCCAGTTGCCAGCGTGACTGACCTGCGTTTCAGTGAGTTTGAGCGCCTGAGCCAGGTCTGCCCGCTCGGGACCCGACAGGTACTTCTGGTGGGAGAATCGCCGCTCCAGCTCGTACACCTGGGCGTGAGAGAAGGCGGCACGGGAGCGCTTCTTCCTCGGCCTCTCCCCGGCTGCCTCCTCTTCCTCACCGTCACCAGCAGCTTCCATCCCTGTCGACAGACCTGGAACGAGAGCACAGGTCATCAGAAATCGTCGGCGGTCAAACGCTCACGTATGGACACTGGACAGAGCGTGCAAAAGCCTATATCCTGATGCTGATAAGGATTTATGACTAAGTGATGATAATGTGAAAGGTCGACGAGGAGCATATCAGAACGGTAATCATTGCATTAAGTCATGGAAGCTGAAGACAATCAGCAGATGCGTAGGTTGTATATATATCGCGTTTTTTGTTTATCATTGTCGAAGTGACATGAAGTGAACCGCAGTTGTTTGTTGTGTGTACAGTCTAGACCATACTCGTATGTTCTGTCCACTTCATCGACACCACCTTTTTCTCTGTCTCTGTCTGTCGGTGCTGCACGCAATGGAATCCAATGTAATTACTATAGCCTTTGCCCCCGGTATCACAGGCGAGGGCATAAATAGTTTCATTAAATTTCACTGCGTGCAGCACCGACAGACAGCAGCGATGGACAATGTTGCCATTGAATTAAACGGGTGCGCTTAGGCAAGTCTTTTTAAATATGCTTTCAAAGCTAGCTTCCGGCAGACGAAAACAAACATAGCCCCAGAGAAATGGAGAGCTTATTCGAATAGTGCAATGAAAGGACTGCTACTAGCCGTGTTCACGAAGGATTTATTCCCTTTAACTGCTGTGCGCATCCACATCCAAGTGGTGACGCTGAAGTGGATTTGGACACCAATAGTACATACGATCAAATCGTTGAACATCACAACTTAATTCTAGTGAATTGTTCCAAAATTGAAGCGAACGGCAGTGTGAGACCCATTTGTTGCAAATATAGAGTGGGATGACTTCGGGTCTGACTAAATGGGAGTAGCGAAATGGATGTGAAACTTTTCCCAGTGAAAGACTCGAAATGAGACAAGACCTGAAGGTCCTAAAACACCCTGAATGTAGCTATGCGCTAGTGTGCATTTATTTAACTGGAACTATTCCACTTTCAGAATTTTATTCACCTCCCAAAGACGAACCACCCCACTTCCGCTCTTATCCCGTTTTTTAATGTATTTTGATTCTTTCACATCGTTCACAACGGGAACATTGCTGGTCGGTGTCACCCCTGACAAAAGTTCGGTCTGAGTCCAGGAGTAAAAATTTAAAAAACTCCATAGTCTTACTTTGAAATATTTCAATGGAAACCCACATTGCATCCAACCATTCCTCCTCGGCATAACCTCGGCCGACACACCCGCCCTGTGACCAGCAGGTGAACGGCAGCCGTACCGCCTGACCTGAGGCTGCAGCCCGAGTCAGCAGCACGCCACCGACCCCGGCCACCCTCCACCGTCCTCCACAGCCACTTAGCACCGCCTCAGTCACCGCTCACGTGGTCACTGATAGCGTGCACTTGTGTCGGTCCAGGGCCGCTGACGCCGCTCCAAACACGCCCGGTAGACACGGCACCGGGTATCGGCCGCCCGGCCTGCTTGTTTAGCAACACTGGGCACGGGCGGGCTGTTGTGCTGAGCTGGCCCGAGCTGTGGTGTGGGCTGCTGTGGTATGAGCTCCAGTGGCAGCATCCGGGCCGTGATGGTGTTGTCGATACCTGATAGCCGGCCCAGGTGCTGGTCAGTGGTCAGGAACGACAGCGGAGATTGGCCATCCAATCGAGGGGGGAAAGTTATGCAGTGGAGATGTTGGGACTAGGCTTCTGGTCAGGAAATTGCTCAACGATACCACTTATGTAAACAGGGCGTGGGACTTATATTTGCTGTTAGTTGTCTCAGTTGACATGAGAAGAATTCCAGCGGAAGTTGAAACTGTAGGATAGATGTGTAACTACCTACCGAAGGTATAGGCAGTATGTCAGTCAGTACTCAGGCAAATATATTGACGTCGGTCAGGCATGTTATTCAAGTTATTCAGACGGAGAGAGTGAGAACGCGAAGCGTTCGAACGAATCTAGTGTTACAGATGGGCCAAATTCCGTCTTCATGCGGAATTTGGCTTGCTGGCTTGTGGGGGTGGGTTTCAGGTATAACTCTCGTTTCACTGCACTGATTATGCAAAGGTATACACTGATAATTTTGTCGCAAATTAACATATGGTATAGGCTCCGTGAAAATATTTAAAGCAATTAAAGATACTTTAACCATCCATAAATAAACAAAAATAAATGCCGGCTGGAATAAGCACGTGCTTTGATTTACAATTAATCTCCGCTGTCCGCAGCGATCTTGTCAGAATCAGAACGAAAAATAACTAAAGGTCACAGAAAGTTGCAAGTAAGTAGTCCCTTACTATTGCAGCAAACAGTTCCAAGCACTCCGCCACCTCCCGAAAGTGTGTGTGTGTGGGGGGGCGTACGGAGACATTCTGAAGTCGATCCTGTCCATGCCACGCCCATAGGCGTAATGTCAAAAGTCGAAAATACTGGAGGGACATGTCCTCCGTCCTCCGTGTGGCGAAGCCCCTGCAAACAACAATGTTTATCCTTTGCCGGGGACAAATGCAATAACTCGCTCCGCCTGAAAATGCCGTGCATGATTTACTAGTGCGAAAATGCTTAGCAAATTTGCATGAAATATGTATTCACAATACATGGGCTTGAACTACGATTCACAATAAATGGGCTTGAACTACGCCTAGCTACACAAAAGCTTAAGCTTCGTTAAGTTGTACTCTTAAATATTTAAGAGGTCGCAGCCACCTTTCGATTTTTTTTTATTTTTTATTTTTGGGGAGGAACTGAGTGCATTCTGAAGTCGATTCTTTCCATGCATCGTGCATAGGCGTAATGTTTAAGTCCGAAAATGTTGGGGGACGCGACCCCCGTCCCCACCTCCGACGCCCATGATTGTCTGAAGGGCGTTTTAGATATGTGC
>VOPJ01013852.1:0-35887 GCA_014673585.1 Semibalanus balanoides
TTCGAATTGAATCTCAGCAAATGTACTATTTGGATGACATCCGGGTCTTTGGCATTTTCTCAGAGGTCACATATGACTCAGAACCCTAAAATCGGGTATGAACGGCTTATTTTTATCACAAAAAACACTTGTTTTAAATTAAATATCTAGATAAATTAGGAGCTTAATTCCAGGTGGTCCCACCTGCATGGTCTCTGGCCATGTAGGGGGGACCCCCTGACATTTAGCTCCTAACTTATCTAGAGATTTAATTTAAAACGAGTGTGTTTTTTTGTGATACAAATTTGTGATAAAAAAGTCATAGTCCAAAAACGTCGTCTACGATCATCAGGAGTCTGTGACCTCGGTTGACCTATGAAAGTGGGTTACCCCAGTTTAACATATAGTTATGTAAAATGGATGCAAAATTGCAATTAGCAACACCAAATGTCTTACAAATTGCCAGAGACCAAAAGACATATTGAAGTCGGTCAACGAAGTGAAATGTGACTGCGCGTGACGCTGCAAAGCGTCAACCAATGTCTCGATCTAAGGGAAACCATAGCATTTTTAAAATAATAAAGAACATAAGATTTTCAAACCGTGTTATATGCCCTGAAAAAACAAATGGAAACTGCATAAGATACAAGCATCGATACTCATCGGGACGCCATTTGCGCCTGACATTACCTATGAAAAAGGTCATAGTCACGGTCATAGGAGTAGAAGTTTCACATTTATTAGTTGTTCAAAGTATGGTCTAATTCCGTGCAGTTACTCCCGAAAAACCGAGGAGTTGGCAATCCAACCCCGCACTGTGAGGGGGTGGGCAATGAACATTGAACTTAAATTGAACAATCTGCCCTCCTATATTAATGTCGTACTGACTCAGGGAAAAGTGTATGCGACTATCTTCTGGATAGTAAGAAATAGGTTGGCCTTAAACGACCAGAATGTATTGCTGTCTAAGAGGAAAACTTAAATTATTTATTACATATCTATTTTGTCAATTTCAGAGTAAATTATTATACAATTTCTAAATATATGTCATTTTCAAGCAAACATTTTGTTCTTGCACCCTCAAGATTGAAAAATTTTGCAAAAAGAAGGTCAAATTCGTGATCAGCGCACTCGATAACATCTAAAAAGATGAAGGGAGCAAAGCAAATTTGAAAAAGTTGCAAAAGGGGTCACCTCAAAAGGTAAAGTAGTTGTACAGTGTACAACTACTTTACTTAACTGCACGATTCTACTACGTAGTGATTTCTATTACGACACGACATCTTTGGTTTCAACCACTGTTTTAACGTAATATAATACAATGTGTGTTTCCACTACGTAGGTTATTCTTACTACGTACTACCAGCGGGTTGTCACTTCCATAGCCGCCATTGGTCGGGCTTTCGTGTGACGTCAAATTGTGCATGGGTGGTAAAGCATAGTATACAATTTTTACTTTTTGAAGAGCAACATTTTGCAATCCTGATCGCTTTACAATACAATTTTGTTATCAATATTATATAAAAATGTCATTTCTATTTGCACGCAATGTGGTGTTTTAGCCTTCAAAGCCTAGTTAGGCTGTGTTCTGACCGTCACACTCCCGGCGGGAATCCCTGGAATCCCCGGCGGGTATTTTACTCTACTGCAGTTCGGCAATGTACTCATACATTGGCATTCCTGTTACCTACTTGCTACCGGAATCGGTAGAAAGGACTTTTCTACCGATTTCCCGGAATTCCCGCGGGAATTGACGGGTGAGAACACAACCTTAATCTACAAAACTGGTCACGTCAAGAAGCGCTTGACGTGATGTCGAAACAGGGAAAAAGGCCTACCACCAACCTTGACCGCCGCCGCCTCGTACTCATGACTGTACTTAGTATGTAGACATGTGTATGTACAATATATGTATTTAGTTAAGTGTTAACATGACCGTTCCACACGACAGGGTTATTCTTCAGTCCTTCATGAGCTCATAGTATGTACAGCCGGTCTTTATGTATCTTCCCTTTTTTAGATTCTAAAAATTATATAATTTCACCTCTGTGTACACTGTACAGTGTACAGTGTACATGAAGGACTGATACAAGGCAACATATGGTACTTACCTAGGTAGGCATTCCATTAAATGTTCGTGACATATACATAATAGACCGACTGTACCTACAAAAGCATAAAATGACCCGTAACATTTAACCCTGTTTACCGACATCGTAAAATCACTAAGCAGCAGTGTAACATATAATGACCCAATAGGCGACAACTTTTATTCAAAAGCAGACTGCTTAGTACTCGTATAAAGGGACTTGCGTGCTGTATTTTCCTACCACGTCACATATGGTAAATTCCCTACCAAACTCTGCTGCAAGTGCTTACTTTGCAATCTCGGTGTTGTTTAACACACGCCCTCGAGGTCCTCTGATAATTACATGCCCTGGAGGGGGGGGTAGTTTTCACGCTCTTCTCGAAGAAAATAGGGGGAGCCTAAGCGACCCCCACCCCTGGCCCGGCGCAGGTTAAGTTACACATACTTATTTATACCATTGGCAATCCGCGGGCCACAATATTCACTTCTCCGAGCACCGAGCATACCCATTATCCTTGTAACTGCTGATAGTGACAAGCCACGCCTGCCTGCCTGCCTGCACCTGCATCCTTGGACCCCTCCCTCCCCGAAGGGTCGCCCACATACAATGACGCTGTTACAGGATATACGGGGAACCCCGCTTCTGTCCACTGACGTCAATGGCTATTGGCTGATACATATTTTTTATAAAAAATAGTGTGGCTTAATCTGTACGTAATTGATACATTATAAATTATCATGTAAATATTTGTTTCATGTAATATCATGTCATGTCATCATATAAATAATATTGATATGTAGCATGCTCGTAAGTTAAACAGTCTTAGTTGCAGGAATACTCAGCTTTGTTGTGATGATCAGATGTTAATTAAAGTTTATAGCTGAAATTATTATCTGTATAAGAGAGAGACAGACAGACAGAGACAGAGACAGAGACAGAGAGCGAGAGAGCGAGAGAGCGAGAGAGCGAGAGAGCGAGAGAGCGAGAGAGCAAGAGAGCAAGAGAGCAAGAGAGCGAGAGAGCGAGAGAGCGAGAGAGCGAGATAACGAGAGAGCGAGAGAGCGAGAAAGCGAGAGAGCGAGAGAGCGAGAGAGCGAGAGAGCGAGAGAGCGAGAGAGCCAGAAAAGCCTGAGATCGCAACTCGTGATGTTCGTTTTTTCGACAAGATGTCAATTTAGAACTACGAACTTGCACCTAATAAAACTAACAGCGACAACAACATGCTGTGCAAACTTGTCTCTCTATTTTGCATAATGTGACCGTAATTGTATTTTCCCAGGTGCGCCGCTTTACATACAGGGTCCGGCATAAGTTTTTGCCTCTGTCTGCTTTATATCGTATCGTGTTTATATCGTACCTACGTGATTATTGCATCAAATATCTGCGTTCTTGGGCTTGCATTTGCTTCCTAGATCCTTTGCCCGTGAGGAATGGGGTCCCAATCCGATCTAAAGTCAAGGGCTGGTGAGCTGTGGTCAGAGTAAAGCGAACTGACTGCTCTGGAATCACACACAGAAAAGTGAGGGTCGAACACTTCGATCTCGGCGTGCGGAATCGTGCTAGAGACGGACGAATCGCCAATGGACACGTTGCTGCATTTGCCGGGCTCAAACCGGGTCGTTTTGAGTTATTTGGAGGTATGGCGTCGTAAACTACTCTCTCGACTTGAATAGCACTGCTTCTTCAAGGCCTCCCACTGTTTCGATTATGACAATCTATTGCCAGAACGTTGAACGCCGGTAAGCACTGAGATCTGTTACTTTTGGCTTAACGTGGATCTTGTAGGCCTTAGCAGTATTAGCTAACGTTCCAAAGTGCCAAAGAAAGAGCCTTCCTGGGCGAGCCCACCAGTCCTTCAAGACGGGCTAGCCGCATGCGGGTGAGACGCTGAACCATTTTTGAGTTAAGAATGTGAGTTAAAAAACAAAGTCCTCACTGATTGTATTCAGTATCGTCTTCCTTTTCTGTATTTGTATTGTTTTGAGACAATTTTTGTGACCGTGGAGAATGGTGGGCGGACGCCGACCTGATCCTATCAGCAATGCTTCATGCAGGTCTGTAATTCTCGCCACCAGCACGGATGTTTGCGGAAAATATATGCCCACTTAGCCGGCTCGTTTGACCTGTAACATTCCTTGGCTCAGACCTCGCTATTGCCAGATTCACTTGCTCAAGATCGAGTGTTCGACATTCACTTATTCTGGGCGGGATTCCAGGCAGACAGTTCGCGGTTATTCTGGCCACAGCTCACTAGCCCCTGACCTCTAGTCGGAGCCAAGAACATTCAGGGGCTCCGCCACAGGGGGTACGGAGGGACATGTCCCCGGCAACATTTTCTGATTTAAACATTACGTTTTTTATTTACATTACGGTGTTGCATGAAAAAAATCGACTTTAGAATGCGTCCATCCCCGAAATCTCGGAAGGTGGAGGCGCCCTTGGAACATGGCATTGTCCGAGGTAATCTCGTTCAAGCGCAATCATGACGACGACTGCACAGGCAATGTACACCGTCAATGTCTGCAAACACCTGTGGCTCATGTATTGCAGACCAACACAATTGTAGCGCGGGGAAAATATAAAGAGATCCGGTCTGGGTGAAACTAGATGGGACACTTTAGATAGCTGGCATGAGGCAAATGTTGACAGAGGCATGACAGGATATACTTATCTGCTAATGCAGATGGGGATTGTTTTGATTTTGCACATAGCGCAAGCATGCCCAGACAAGTTCGGCCAAACCTTCCCTCCCGCAGATGGCAGTGTGATGTCTGTTTTGAACGCGAGTGGATCTCTACTTCACATCTACCTACTGCACAAAGTCTTGCTTTGAACCCCAGTGGAGTCCTACTGCACGGTGTCTTGCTTTGAATGCGAGTGGAATCTCGATGCACGGAATCTTGCTTTGAACGTGGTTGAGTGGTTCTCCACGGAGTCTCTTGCTTTGAATGCGAACGGAGTTCTGTCGAACCAAGTCTTGTTTTGGACGCGAGTTGAGTCCATGTCGCACTGAGTCCTGCTTGCAATGTGAGTTGTTGTCTTCGGTAAGTCAGTCTGTTCTCATTTCAGCGCGTGTTAAATGACCGCCGCTGTGAACATAAGCTTCGTAAATATAATCGGAACATGGGATTACGATTGCATGTGTGTCTTAGTGTGGACTGTGAACTGTGAAGTAATGTGGGCGATATTGATTTGGCCTGGAAACTTCTACAGCTGATTGCTTTCCGCGTTAACCACTTTCCGCTTCCGGACAGCCCAGCTTTCGTTTCCTGGAATGCTGCACTGCAAGAAGTGCTTCCAGATTTACAGATATGGCAGACGAGACAAAGGATTTTGCTGATGGCTAGAACCGGTTGAATACAATAATGCACATTGTGCTATACAATAATGGACATTGTGCTAGGTAATTTGTGTTCACTACACTTGATATGAAAATGTGTGACCTTTCTCAGCAAACAATTAACTTGGCCACTGATCGGGCACAATGGGATTAAACCATGGTGCCCGATCAGTGCCCAAGTTAATTGTTAGCTGGGTTGTTCATTCATTAAAGGGACACTGCCACCTTAACATTATATTTGAAGTTGAGCCTAGCCATTTTCAGCACTTGAAGCTTCCTCAGAGCGATTCTGGATGCTTGGAGGCTGAAATAAATGCAATAAAGCTCAAGATCATACCATTCATTTTACGCAAACAAGCTGACTAGACATTATACTCCATCAATAACATTACCTTAGATCGTGTATCTGAGATGCGCGATTTAGGTGTGATTTTAGTCTCAAAGTTGACCTTTGCTTCTCACATCGACGACCTTATCGGGAGAGCGAATCGTGCCCCGGAGATTTCTATGCGCCGCTCACTTCAAACGTCACGTGCGGCGGCAGGCCGCAGGTTCGAGCCAGTTCATCCAGGGCGCGTAGCCAGGATTTCGGCCAGGGGAGGGACCAAATGGGATCAGGGACCCTTGTAGTCAATGGGGGCCCACATAACTAAAACAGTACAGTGTATTGCACAACAACCACACATAAATTTTTGACGATTTTTTTTGGGGAAGGGTCAAAATGCCCAAATTAGGCAAATTTGAGACAATAATTTAAAAAAATGTGTTTTTATCTGCAAGTTGGTCAAAAACTTGAATTTCTACGATTTTGCAAACATTTATAACTTTTCCACCGAAAATGGCTCGACATGACTTCACTTACCGTCGCTATCTCCCAAAGCACTTAACCATTTGCATTGCAATTTTGTGATAAGACGTACAACCAACGACACCAATTTGGAATAAGCTATACCAACTTAAAAAAAAAATCAGGCTCAAGACCTGCAACTTTTAAATAAATTGCGCCGCGTAGCGACGCGATTTTTTTTTTAGTCTTATGCCCTGGATAATATATGTGCATTTTCATCATTGCGTCACATTGCTTATGGTGCGGTCCTCTAAACATGTTATTGTGCGTTTAAAGTGCTGTAAAAAGTGTTAAAGCGAACTATTTTGCCCAGTCTTATAGGAAAATAGCAGCACAACCCATATATGCGCAAAGAAGCGGCACGATTTTTAACCTGCATGTGATACAATTTGTAGTTGAATTGCGCCGCGGAGCGGCGCGAAAACTTCTAGTTTATTCACGTGGACAGCTGCATTCTGAACCTGGCTGAATAGGCCCAGGGTCCTTCTGCAAGGTTTCTAGAGGCCCCTTCGACCTTTTCAACGCCCTTCCGCCTTTGGTCATTGCTCGTCTTTAAGACGTGCAATGACAAAGGCGTATCCAGGATGTCGCCAAGGTAGTACCCGTGGTTTGTGATATGGGCACATACATACATGTGATATGGGCACATGTGATATGGCACATACATGCCCCCATGGACACAGGGCCCCCTACATATCTTAGCTTCGCTAGCACGATTTTAACTACTTATTCCGGGTGTAGTCACTGCAGGATGAGCAGGAACCTCCTCAGGCTGGCCAAGGGCTCCCTCAGGCCGACAGAGGATCTCGCAGGCCCCTCGGAAAGACAGAGGGTCTCCTCAGGCCTAAATATGGCTGCCTCAAGCTGGCCGAGGTTCCCCATAAACCACTAGAGGGACCCTCAGGCCGAGAGATGGCCCCATCCCGCGGAATGAGGAC
Organism: Semibalanus balanoides; assembly: GCA_014673585.1. Classification (NCBI taxonomy): domain Eukaryota; kingdom Metazoa; phylum Arthropoda; class Thecostraca; order Balanomorpha; family Balanidae; genus Semibalanus; species Semibalanus balanoides. Next base: position 7,195 of record VOPJ01013852.1, read on the forward strand.
TACTTATACCGACAGAGGGCCCCTTCAGGCTGGACCCCCCAGGCCGATAGCGGGCCCCTTCAGGCGCCCTCATGCCGACTGAGGGTCCCTTAGGCCGACCAAGGGCCACCTTAAGCTAGTCGGGGGCTCATTCATGTGACCAGAGGGGCCCTTAGGCTTCTGTAGGGTCCCTTAGACCTACTGATGACCCCCTCAGGCCGACTGAGGGCCCCCTCAGGCCGACATAGGGCGCCTTCAGCCTTACAGAGGCCCCGTCGGGTCAAAGGGGTCCCCTCAAGCTATCCGAGGGACCCCTCAGGCCACCAAAGAGCCCCTCACTCCATCATAGGACCCTCAGACCAACAGAAGGAACCACATTCCGACAGAGAGCCCCTTCAGACCAATAGACGGCCCCCTCAGACCGATAGACGGTATCTCAGGCCGATCAAGGACCTATCATGCCGACCGAGAGCCCCGTCAGGCCTACTGAGGGCCCCACAGACCGACAGAGGGCCCCCTCAGATCAACAGAGGGCCCCCTCAGACTGACAGTGGGACCCTCAGACCGACAGAGGGCCCCCTCAGGTCGCCAGAGGGCCCCCGCAAACCGACAGAGACCTACAGAAGACCCCATCAGATTGGCAGAGGGCCCCCTCAGACCGACAGAGGGCCTCTCAGACCGATATAGGGCCTCACAGACCGATAGAGGGTCCCTCAGACCGAAAGAAGACCCCTCATGCCGACTGATGGCCCCCCTCAGGCCGACTGAGAGCCCCTCAGGCCGACCGAGGGCCCCCTCAGGCCGATCGACGGCCCCTTCAGGCCGACTGAGGGCCCCTCTTAGACCAACAGAGGGTTTTTGGTGTCACGTAAGGCATTTTGCGGGCGCCTGACACCATCCAAAACACTGGAGCCTTCGGCCCCAGGGGGCCCTCGCTCAGTCGCCAGAGGGGCCCGGGCCAGCCTCCAGGGGGGAATTGCGCTCCCCTTGGCTACGCCACTGAGTTCTCTCATCACGGCTTGTAACGCGCCAATATTCGCCCTATTTTGGAGTTTGGCAGCATAATCTGGTCTGGTGCTGCCAAGTCTCACCTCACACCATGCGACTGGAAAGAAATAAGCTTAAGTTGTTGATTTGGCTGACCGGGAACTCAAACCACACATCTGACTCACTTGACTACTCACACTTGCTAGCTGCTTAACTATACTTTGGAGTCTTACGGATTACCTCTGGTCTAGAGCAGCACGACTTTATTTTCTTGCATGGTGTGTTTGATGGACGCTTTGATTCGGTTGACATCTATGAGCATGTTTGGTCTTCCAGTTCCTGCCAGACCCAATCGCACGCAACCAATTTTACGTGTTCCTGTCGCCAGAGTGGCGACAATTAGGAACAGGGTGACCTGTCGCCTATCGTCGGGCGTCGGGCAAATCTTGCGTACGAGAATATGCCCAGCGCTGACCTCATTGGCAACAATGCACTTTTGCAAAATGTGCATCAATTTGTATCCGCTAAACAGGTGATATATTTTACTTCGCATGACCACTTGACCCTGTGACACTGTATGTTCTGCTATGCATCGGTTGTGTTTCCTTAGCTCCGTCTGTTATTGGGCTATTGCAGGGGGTTGTCATCCCTGCAGGCACCACAGGCTCGGTTGTGACGTCACATATGACCAATATTTTTGCCGCATCGACGTTTGTGGCGCAACGTTTTTTAGTGTTTTTTTTAGAGGGATTCAAATCCCTGCTAAGGGTTCAATGCAAAAGAAGAACAACGTATGTAAGAAGCCTAAAAAACGTAACATACGTGGGTATTCCTAGAAACGTGACGTCAGTTATGATCATGATTTTGGGCGTGATCTTTGCCTCTTCCTGTCAAAATACCAGTAATTAATGAGTAAAATTGTATTTAGATAAGTTAGAGAGACGATGGTCTTTCTTTTTTATGTAAGCCAGTTGAGTCAATATATATATATATATATATATATATATATATATATATATATATATATATATATATATATATATAGTATATATAATAATATAATATATATAATATATATATATATATATAATGTATATATATATTATATATATAAAAATCAATGATTTTCCAAAAAAATCCAATGAGTCATTGATTCTTTTTACGTGCCTTCCGAATTTTGCAATGTCGAACGAACATCTGGAGGAAGAAATTCAGCCACATATTGACAATTTTAGAAGCTAAAATACCCAAAAGCTCTACTCATAACATTGGAAAAACAAGGTGCCAAACAGAAAATCAAAAAGAAGAAAGGAACAATGAAAAGACAAGGAAAGAGAACAAGACAGCACGCCAGTAGACGTTCAACTGATTATTAGTGTGCCAAACTCTAAACAAGTACAAGTTTTAGCAAGGAAGTTTTCAAAACAAGCCAGGCATGAAGGTGGTAGCCAAAAATGCTGAGTTAAGATTGAGACCCCATTGTTGCAAAGTCAAAGAATCGGAAGTCAAAAAATGAAAAACAGCATCGTCTACAGGATTTCCATTGGATTGAATAAAATCTTACGTCGGTGAAAACCACAGGGGCTTAACAATTAGAATCTCGGAACCACAGACCGTGACCTTCAAAAACCACAGGATGACTAATTCAATGGGTCATACATGCGGAAACAAGAAAAAGCACCACTCCCAAAGTGAAAAGATTTGCGGTAGCTGTGAAGACAGGGAATGGCAAAAGCCGCACAGAAAATCTTCGAGTCAGCATTGATAGGAGAATCCCATGCCCACTAACCACAACAGGCGGATTTTGACACCATTAGAACGTTGTGTGCAACATCACTTCCGAAAGAGTTATAAAATTGTACAACACGTGAGTTTCTATTAATTCTTTTCAAATAAGATTTTTCTGTCTTTTGCGGGGGCCTCCAATCTCTTATATTTGTATTTGTACTTAGCCAAATTATACTTGATGATGATATAATCGGAAACGCGTTTACTTTTTCTGAAACCAAAACCTTTATATTTGATTAGTCTCACTTCATTTTATATTCATAATATATATATATAATATATATATTATATAATATATATATAATATATATATACATATATCATATGTATATATATATAATATATAAAAAATATATATAATATATATATATATATAATGTGTGTGTGTGGTGTTACATTCGATGACAAATGGAGTAAGTATGATAAAAACACAAAAAGCAGTATATGCAAAGCTTTCGGATATTTAATACCTTGTTCCACTTGCCCACTGCGATGAAGAACGACAGAGACACACAATGTAGTCAACAACCGTCGCATTCGAAAAATGCCTAATATAAAACACGTGCAATTGTCTAAAAAACTGGTAGACGGTTTAGGCTGCTTGTGAGTTTCTTCCTTATGTTAAATTCTTGCATCTCCAGGTTTGATTATCAGTCATCCACTGTATGACAAATGTGACATTCATGGGACAAATGGAGTAAGTGATGATAAAAAACACAAAAACAGAGTGTTGAACATCTTGCAGATGTAACATCAGGCAGATACATTCAGGCAGATTTAACATCAGGCACCAAAAAGCAGATGTTAACATCAGGAAGAAACTTCACAAGCAGCCTAAACCCGTCTAGCAGTTTTTAGACAATTGCACGTTTTTATATAAGGCAATTTTCGAATGCGACGGTTTTGCTACATTGTGTGTCTCTGTCGTTCTTCATCGCAGTGCAGTGAGCAAGGTATTAATATACCGAAAGCTTTGCCATACATCTGCTTTTTGTGTTTTTATCATCACTTACTCCATTTGTCATGAATGTAACACATTTGTCATACAGTGATGATTGATAACTGCAAACTGCAGATGCAAGAATTTTAACATCAAGGAAGAAAGACTCACAAGCAGCCTAAACCGTCTTACAGTTGTTAGACAATTGCACGTATTTTATCATTAGCAATTTTCGAAGTGCGACGGTTTTTGCTACATTGTGATGTCTCTGTCGTTCTCATCGCAGGCAGTGAACAAGGTATTAATATACCGAAAGCTTTGTCATACATCTGCTTTTTGTGTTTTTATCATCACTTAACTCCATATATATATTAATATATATATATATAATAATATATATATATATATATATATAATATATATATATATGTGTGTGTGTTATATATATAAATATATACTATATATAATATATATATTATTATAATATAGATATATATATATATATATATAAAAGTCTGTCAAAAAAATATTTTTTTGTATTTGTATTGAGGCCAGGGAATCGGCATCCAAGTGACGTTGCCACCCTTGAGTCGTATTCGGTCAAGTTGCTGGATGGCTCTACCTTCTTATAGGGCCTTGGGTTATTGTATCTGTCGACGGTTAGTATTAAATACATATACAAAATACGTTTTTTAACACCAGAAAATGGCATTGGTTAATTTGAGCCATTTTTACGAGTAAACACCCATCAAGCTCTGTTTGTTGAGCGATAAACCGTATAAAAATATAGCAAACCGTTTAAAGGGAGTATAGCACCTTTAACATTAGTTTTTAACTGAGATAGCCAGATTGTCGGGTGTACTGAGAAACCTCAAAAATCTGAAATTTTTTCCTTCCAAAACGACCTAGTTTCGAAGTTTGAACGCAAAAAAACCGTGGTCATATGTGGTCATATTTCAACGTCACAAATCCCGTACGTATCGCATACGTCATTCAGTAGTTACTCCACTGTGATTTCCACCGCAAATTGCGTTTGAACTGTCCGCCCAGTATTTCAGTTACCTTTGGCGTCCGCCCCGCTTAGAACTATGACTTGAACACATTGTTAAAATGAATGTCAATTTTCTTTGTACTTTTCCATTGGATTTCAATTTGACAAATAATGCAGGAAATGGTCTTCAAAAGGCCCAACTGTTGATGGGTAGCTCGAACCGGTAGCTGCAATATTTTCCGCAATAGAATCATATTCACTACTAACTAATGTATTTCACTCAATGCCAATGGGCAAATTCACTCTGGTGGATATGTTGTAAATACATATTTTATGTCAATTGTGAACCGATTTCCAATTAAAATAATTACCCATATATACTATGTCCCGAGTTGAACAAAGTGTTGATGGGGCTGGTTCAATGTTCATGAAATAAAAGCAAATATAAGACAGTTTGTGCTTGTTTACGAAAGTTCGGTTCCCCAAAAACCATATTGAATGTTCCGCGGAATTTTCAATTGGATTTCCATTTGAAAATAATACAGACAAGGTCCTTCCAAAGGGACAAACTGTTGATGGGTGCTCCTTACCGTAGCCTTAATTATCTTCGCCAATAGAATTCATATGCAGTGCTAACTAATGCAATTTCATCTCACCACTGGGTAATCACACATTGGACAACCATCACTCTGGTGATATAGGTTCTAATAATTTCAATGCGTCAAGATTCTCTATAAACATACTTAAACGATGCTTAGAATAGACCCTTAGTGCAAACATACAAACTTTATGAAATATTTTCGAAACCAGGAAGCAGTTGTTACGTTTTTACGCATCGATTCAAGGACAACCTTTTTCCATGCCTTGTGACGTCACAAACTCGCTTTGGTGCGCACAACGTATTGTCTGTGACTCACATCCCGTAAAACCATATGATCTATTTTTCAAATTACAACAAATTTTCGACTTTTTTCGGCAAAAATGAATGCCAGGCCGTCTAACTTTTTATTTAATATTTCAAGGTTATATCCCTTTAAGGAAGATACGCTTAAAAAAGCTATAGATACCCACTTAAGAACTAACAGTCACTGGACTTCCCTTGCTAATTTGCCTTATGAAGCTTCGCAACTATGATCTAATTGTTAGTGGCAAAGGATCTTCAAGACGCTCACCACCCACGTTGCATAATGCACTGAACGTTTAGCCTTAGGGCCGGTTAGGTCGGTAATTGGCATGAGTTCGCTGACAACATAACTGGTTATTTGACTCAGCCGTGCTGTGGCTGGAGCCTGCCTCCATGCCTATTACCGTAATCAGCGGCAGTAACCCGTCTCATATCCGGTACTGTTTCGGAGAATCAGCAGTGAAACTTGCGTCGTCGTCGAATGAGGCGGGCAATATATCAAGTCAATATAGCAATATATCAAGTACATTTACATTATTGTATTACAATATTGTATCAAGGCAATATATAAATATATCAAGTATATTTACATTATTGTACTTGGACAGCATATTTGCTGTGTTATGCGATCATTTAGTTAGCCCCATTGTCAGCACCGTTAGCCGTGTCGGTTCAAGGCAATATCTCTCAGGTCTGCAGCGTAAGGTCAGCTACATTCAGTTTAGCACTCAGATTGATTGGTGACGGTGGACGTGGAGCGTGGGCGTCTCTAGTGACTGGTGGGATCACTAAATACCGAGCGGAGACATCACTTCACTATCTCCTCGTGTACCGGTCGCCCCGGGACAAAGTGGGTGCTATGCAAGCGAATTTCTGAACCGTTGCCACCAGATGTTATATACCCTGGATGTTTGCAGTGAGCTCATGTGCTGATAGAACCGGTTTGAGGACAATTGTGGTTTAGTACGTGAGATGTTAGTAGACTTTTCGTTTGATTGCTCACTCCGTCAGTAGATGAAAGTGTCAAGTTTTAACAATATATAGTATCGCGAGAATAATCTGCCCATTTATAGAGATCCAATAGTCACGAAAGATCTAAGACTAGTATGCATATCATATACAACGAAATATCGTGTGTCTGTGCCAGTAAAATCAACAGAAATTGATCAATGTAAATGCTATAGTTCTGAATTATGGTTGCGATCTGCTCCAGTTTGATTGAATTTGACTAAAATGTAAAACTCCAGGTTCCCTTACAGTTTTGTTATTCTTCTTCAATTGAACTTTGTATTCATATATACAGTGGTGGCTACTGTTTTATTAATGCATCCTGACCATTGACATCCCAATACTGTCCGTGTCCAGTGTCCACTGTCCGGTCACAGGCGCAGTGCGGCATTGCACCGAACGCATTCGTAAGCAAAAGCAATCTGCCCGATATTCAAAGCTGGCGCACAGCGACGCCTCGCGAACATCATAGGCGTTATAAGGGGCATAGGCGGAACCCGCCCGCACCGCCTCGCGCTATTGCGCGGTCAAGCGGGTCTAGAGGTACGCAATTGCATTTAAGTTGCAGATAAGTTGGCAAGAAAAGTGGTGTGCGTCCTTTCAGAGTGTCTTGGAGATAATTTTTCTAAATTTTCCTGATTGTGTCAATATTTCAAATTAAATTATTTATATCTCAATTTCATAGATCATCATTTGCTGCCGAATAAAAAAAATGCCCTGTGGTGAAGCAATTACTTCATAACGTTGCCCATGCGTCAAGCGCTTTCTTAGCGTCTTTTGGTAGTTACATTAATAATGCATATTTTAGATAACCGTATCTACACTTTCGTCCTTTGCTCGCGGCTGCACATTGGCCAATACCGTTCTACCTACCCCTTGCAGCCGCATGTACAGTCCATCTGCTTACTTAATGTATGCAGCGAAGGACTGGTCCGCACTCCGCACCGATTCGCGCATAGCGATCACACAGTTTGCAAATGACCCGGCCTTGACCTGATCTTCGTCACGCGACGTCACGAGCCCCGCACGAGCCGGCGTCATGTCCGCCGCACCTGGCGCCGGCACCAGCGCGCGGCGGCGCGTGCGGCACGCGTGTTTTGAAATGTAATGTTCAGATAAGTAAAATCCATTGAAAAGCAACAGCATCTGGCATTTTTTTAACGGCTAATCTCATTAACCTAAACCTAACCTAAGACCTAACCTAACCTAACTAACCTAAACCTAACCTAACCTAAACCTAACCTAACCAGCACACCTACACTAACCCAACGCTAACCCAACCTAACCCAACCTAACCTAACCCAACCTAACCTAACCTAACTAACCTAACCTAACCCTAACCTAATTTAACATGGCTTTTACTTATCTGAACATTACATTTAAAAACACGCGTGCGGCACAGATCTGTTGATCTGTCAAACACAAGGCGACACTGGTGACGCACCAGCGCCACTTAGTGACGCAGCAACTCAGGTCTGCTGGCGTATCGCTCACCCTTGATCACAGCTGAAGGACAAAGGGTATGTATGCACAAGTTGTACATACATACATACATACATACATACATACATACATACATACATACATACATACATACACAACTAACATACAATACAATACATTACATACATGCAAATACATACAACTACAATGCAAATACAATACATACATACATGTCTTCAGTGGTTGTCTTTTCAGTTGCTTTGGATGGGGCATGCCATTGCGCGTGCGTGTCGTCATTACCCTTGGTCGTGATGTTATGAGCGATCAGGAAGGATAAAGTGCCGAAGTATTTCCGCTAGTAGTCCTGTAATAACCGATAAAGTGAGTGGTGATTCATTACTCATATCGATTTAGCGATGTTTCATGGTGGTGTATTTGTTGTGCTTAACAATGTTTTCCTGCAGCACATATGTAATGTAACCACAATCACATTCAGCATATGCAAGTTTGAACAGTTTTAAGCGTCTCCTCTAAAACCCTTAAATAATCACCTGCCATTAACCCACGCGCCACTGGGGGGTTGAGCACTGAGCAGTAGCACCCCTCTCATGTGGTTTTATCCAGACTACGAAAAACGGTGGCGCGTGGCGCCACCAAATTTAGTCTAACTTATCATTGATTCTTTACACATATTGTGTTAAAAGTTGAGTTTCGTGTCGGATCAGGTCAGGTCACCAGGTCAGGTCAAGTGACCCCACCTCCAAAAAAATTGTGGTCGTGCCATGGCTACAGTTTTTGAGGGATCTATTTCAACTTTGTATGATTGCATGAAGCCATCGGTATCTACAAAATGTTGATCTCGGAATTTCGATAGCGGTGACCTTAGGTCGGGTCATTTTCGTAACCTCCCATTATAAGTCAATGGAGAAATATTCGAATCCTTCATATTTCGAGGATATCAGCGCAACTCTTCCTGAATGATGTTATCATAGGCTATTATTGATGATCCAAGTGCAAGTTTTGTTCAGTGACCCATACGCCATACGGGGTCATCTGAGGTTATCCGAAGTCACCAACACTTCTTCGTCAATAACTCTCGATAAATTAAGATATAGACAAGTAAAGACAATCACTTGGAACCGACAGATGAGACCAAAATATGATGTAAGTTGGTCAGCTTTTGCGCAACAACATTCATACTGAAATATATTTTAAGTTGAAGTTGATAAGCGCTCCACGCTTATAACGATCGGTATTCGGTACTCACATATGCCCACCTACTTGGTAAGGAATTCACTGTCCGAGCGAAAATTAGCGTGCCTACGCATTGCTATTTATCATGAAATATGCACTCTATCTTTTGCGAATATGTACCAAACCTATATAAAAATCAACAAACATTTGCAAAAGTGCACTCCCATCGGCAGTTTCGTTTGGCCCGAACGACGAACTATTTAGAGTTCTATACTTGTTTCTATCAATTTTCAACAAACGGTTATTTAATACATTACAATGAACACATAACACATTTATCCTAACTGTATATACATAAGCAATCAACAAACCTTTCAGAAAAACGTGATGCCATGCAGTCGGCGGACTTATTTGGCCCCGCGCGGACGGTGACGTATTTCGTTAATGCGATTTGTTTCATTGACCAGTAAGGGATGTTATCACGCTTTTTGGCGCACTTACTTCATTTCTGTCCCTATGACTTGTTTACGATTCAACATAGGGGAGCGATCTGGCGCAGGGGCAGGATTCCTGTCTTCTGTGCCGGTGACCCGGGGTCAAATCCCTGGGCGGACAGCTGAACAGTCGAACCGGCCCCTCTATAATAACCCTAGAACAGGATGAGAGTTCCAGCACCATGATCCCAAATGAGGATAGGGTGCTTGGTCCACAAACCAAACCAAACCAAAACGATTCAACATTCATTTCAAACCAGAGAAAGTGATGGATCGTACCTTCTGTTCGCCAGCACATGTAAGTAAATTATAACTTTTCCAAAACTACAATTTTAAGCATAACAAGTCGTTATTTCACTTTTAAATTGAGGCTACACTTTGTAATAGAGGATTTGATACAATATAAGTATAACAGAAAAATGCAAATAAATATATAAAAAGGTAATTAGTTCCCTTTGATGCGGTTAACCCTATTAGTGGCAGGCTCCTGGCTACCGGGCTATTAGTGGCAGGGGGCGGGGGCATATTACATTTCGATATCGATATATTCTGCGATATATTCGATATATTCCCCCCGTAGATCTCAAGATCTACCGCTTCGACTTTCAAAAATGAAGCTGCGTTCCATTCACCTCAAAACACGATCTACATTTCTAAAAAGTTAGTTTCATAAATCCTTTATAGGGGGCAACGGTTGGCCAGAAATTACCAATTTTAGAGGTATTTTTAATCCAACACAGCTGTTATGTTTATCAACCGATTTTAACGTAACTAAAAGGAATCGATAGATATTGAGTAGGAGATTGATATATGATGACGACTTTTTCAAATTAAAAAATCGTATGCGTGTGCAGGTCACTAAATTGGGGGGGGGGGTGAAGTAAATGCGTAATTCAACCTTTTGTTCTGGATATTCTGGATACTCCAGTGGGTCAAGGGCTCAACTAGAATCATCATATCCCTTACGCAATAAACAAAAAACATGAGTTAACTTTTGTGTGAGACGTTTGATTTTTATTCAAAAACAGTTTTATTAATGAAAGAGACGGTGCAATTTGTAACTACTCATCAAACTATCGTATTAATCAGTGCAGATCTAACCAATGCAATATCCGTTGCAATGAAAAGTGGTATCTATTGCACATATGTACCAAAACTATAATAATAGTTGTTACCTGGTGGCTGGATGTTGCCGTTGATTGCTGGTTACTGTACAGAGTACAACTTATATCTCATATTACGGTTAGACGTTAATAACTGTAATAGTTGTTTATCGTTTTGAACTACTTTTTTTACTTTCGAATAATACTCATACCACGTAAACGTGGAATATTGCTTTCTAAACAAAATACACGAAACTCGGACCGTAGTCATACCGAGCATCGGGCTGATATCGGCTCAACGTCGGCATGTTTTCGAGAGATCTATTCATTATCGGTCGTGTCGGCCAAATGCTGCAGCACACAGCCCTGAATTTATTCGTCGAATATGCCGTGAAATGGCAGGTGGTGGAGTCTTCTACAAGGACCTTCTTGTCCTGATTTGAAATTACATAGCGTAGCGAGATAATTATTTCACCATAACCCATTTTTATATGCTCTACAAACATGCCTATATCAGCTAATAGCCGTTTTCACGATGGCTTATTTTGTGCGAAATGTTTTAAACATTTTAAAATGTTAAAAAAAAAAATCAGTGGTAACCGTCTTCACGATGGGCTAATTTGCGAAAAAAAATTTAACCCTCGCCGTATGGGACCGTAGGGCGAGGGTTAATTTTTTTCGACAGTTAGTCCATCGTGAAAGCGGCTGCTACTAAAACATTTAAAAAAAAACATTTCGCGCAAAATAACCCATCGTGAAAACGGCTATTTACCCGTTTAAAGTGAAGTATTTTCTTCAAGGCGAGGAAGTGTTCAGGAGTTCTTAATTTATAGTTTGACCTATTTTCAGCGTAGGAACCTGACACACTCAATGTTACCTATGCTATACTTTTGTACTAACGTAATATATATATTTTTGTTATCGAGTGAAAGGGCTGAACGATTAAAAAATAACACGTTTTTTGTTTGTATTGCTGAACATTTAATAATACAAAACATATATATTAGCCGTTTTCACGATGGATTATTTTGCACGAAATGTTTTAAAACGTTTTAAAATGTTTGAAAATGATTTAGTGGTAGCCGTTTTCACGATGGACCAATCTGCGAGAAATGTTTTAACCCTCGCCCTACGGTCCAGTACGGTGAGTTTTTTTTCGCAGATTAGTCCATCGTGAAAACGGCTACTACTAAAACATTTTAAAACATTTTAAGATGCTTCAAAATATTCTGCACAGCATAATCCATCGTGAAAAGGGCTAGTATATTAAAGGGTGTGCCTACTCTCATTGGTCATGTGGAGTTGTTGACATAAGTCTGTAGAACAGATTATTTCTGAATTTAGCCATGTACTTCATTTCCCCAGAATCACTTTAGTTGCTGAGATATTCCAAAGTCTGCCAATCACATACTGGCCAGTACTTTTATTATCGATATTCGGCCAGAGAGTTTCGCTAACTAGAAGCATTGCTCAGCTTTTGCTACTAGAATTACATCAGAAGCTCACTCGAGGCAATTTGGACTTACGACCGCTTGTTCTTAATTTAAGTTCGCTATTTGCTCAGGACATTGTTCAGCGTAAATAAATTTGAAACACGGCCGCCAGATTATGGCGCACTTCAATAGTGATGGAAAAATACTGGTCATGAGTTTCAAATGAAGATTATGTACTTGTTTTTAATTTTGTAAAAAAATGCAAACTAGAGTAAGGGAAGTTATTTTAATTTTATTCTTAAATCAAAATTAATTCATTGATACCACAACGGAGGCCTAAGAAATTGTGCCAACAAAAATAAAAGGGTCATTAGTCCCTTTAAAGCGTTCCACACTTTTACCGACGATACTTGAAACAATACCTACTTTCGGTCCTCATCAACTGCGGTCTTTCCCGATTGCCACTACGCATGGAGTGAAAATATATTTTGCGTTCTGCTTGTTTCAATTATATGCCGTCGATCCTCTGCAGAAGAATGTCATTAAACAAATGCGTGAAGCTTAAATTTCATACTCATTTGCATAGATGAATCTTCATTTTTCACGCATAAACATCATAGGCAGATCCAGAACAGGTGATTTTGTCTGTTTGGGGGCAAATCCCAAAAAGTGTCATACATTTCTGAAAACTCATCGGATTTCGCTTGCTTATGTATCAGTAACTGATTTAAAGGGAGTGTGCCTACTCTTTTGAAATGTCAAATATATTTGTATTACGTAAGAAGCTTATTGCTTTGATTATTGGTTCGATAAAATCACGTCTGGAGCCCTTTAGTGATTTTTAGCTTATATTCTGTTTTGCTGTTTTGTTTCAAAACTCATAACCATCCGTCACTAAAAAGAGGGCGAAGATGTTACTATAGTGGCGCACTGCGAGCTAAAAACAAATATATTATAGCGTTGTAATTTAAGAGCAATGCTTCTAGTGCGAAAAGCTCTCCTTGGCGACTATTGATATAATCTACTGCCAGTATGTTCTGATTGGCGACTTTGGAATATCTTTCAGCACTAAAGTGATTCTGGGGAAATGAAGCACACTGGCTAAATTCAGACAAATATGTTCTACAGACTAGTGTAAACAACTCCACATGACCAAGTGAGTGGCACCTCCCTTTAATAACAACCCTAGCATATATTGTTAGCTCTGGCCAATAGAAAACAACTCGTGGACACTGATAACAGCTGCCGAACAGATCCTTGATCACTGTAAACAAACACATACATTGCTCATAAAGGTTTGTTTATCGTCTTTAGTGCGCCATTATAGGTAACATCTTCGCTACTCTGTTTAAAGTGACGGTCGTTTATGAGTTTTGAAACAAAACAAATGCAAAACAGAATATAAGTAAAAGTTCAACTTAAGGAGCTCCAGACGTTAATTTTATCGTAACCAATAATCAAAGCAATAGCTTCTTACCGTAAGAAAAATATATTTGACATTTCAAAAGAGTAGGCACACTCCCTTTAACATGTGTTAACATCGTTCAGCAGTGTGAACTCAAGTTTTTTCTTCTTCCTGTTTTTTTATAATATCTTTGTGGTATGCTGAGCCTACCCGCCACTGTACCTGACTCCGCCTCTGCGACCTGCCCGGTTACTGTACCTGGCCTCGCTCCTGCGACCCTGCCGGGGTCGAGGACAGTCTCAGTTCGTTGTCGTGTGGTCAGGCGAATACAAGCCAGTTCGGACCAGACCGCCGTGTGTGACAATCTTGCTGGCAATACTATTCACGATTGTTATGTGAAGGAAGACGCATCAACATTTTGTCGGAAAGTTCAAACTTATTTGTGCAATATCGCTTTGTATTGGCTAAAACGGGAACCAAGCAATTTCTGTGGCACAAAGAAGTATGCAAAAACAACATGTTCTAGACCGAAAGAAGCTAAACTATGACACCAACTATGCTTTCAAATACATTCTAGCACTTTGTTATCATGAGGAAGTTATCCTGTTTGTGTCTCAACCATACTACTTGTGCCAGAACTGGTCCAATGTCCCTCGCAACACCCAGCCGTGCCACAAAAACGCACACATGTCGCTGACACTTAAAAGCTGTTATGTCTTCAACGATCTATCATGATTTTCAGGTCACCGTCGTCAATGGGCTGACGTGTCTCGATCTGTTACTGTATACACTACAAGCAGATTAGTCTCACACATTAACGGGTTAACTTTAAAGGTGTCGACCTGCGCGCCCTAAGACCCCAATAAAAAACAAACTTATATTTACGAAACCTGCAGCCCGACCTGCCCCATGACATTCTCGCACATTCTACCCGCTAACTGCACTCCTGATAATAATAACTCACAAGTCGCCCAGCATCCGTCGGTTGTCCCGCCCGAGTCCGACGACTGTCTGATGCCAGCCGCTCGGCGGCGCTGCTGCAGGCGCTGGGGGATGAGGTGATGACCGGTGGGTGAAGGCGTGACCCGGGCCGGCCGGCTGGCCGCCCGCTGCCGGCTCCACCCCGGCGGCCAGGTACCACTGAACTCACTAACCGCCTGCAGGTATACCCGGTGCGGCCGGCCCCTATAAAAGCGGCCCGGTGCGGCCGGCCCAGCAGTTCGCTCTGGGAACCCGAGGTAAGTGGTGACGGTCTCGGCCGAGGGCGAGTGGTGACGACTGGTGTCGGCTGGTGAAGGTGTGGTGGTGCCCGGACGCCTCACTGTATGTGCTCAGCTGTGATAGCGGTGACCTGTCAAACCAGAATTCCTTCAGTTATGGGTACTTGTTCATAACCCGAATTTAGAGCTGTAGAAGTCGTAACCTGATCAAGGCAGTATTTTTCGATATTACTTACACTGCACAGATATAATGAGTCGATTAAATATTGTTATATGGTTACGCAAAGTATTGAATCAATGCCACGAAATTCGGCACAATTAATGCATTTGCTTATCAAACCCTTCCAAGATTGGAAGATGGGGAACTTCTGATAGGCAAATACTTGTGTATGCAGTATTTCCTTGCATGGACGCAAACATAAGTAATAGCACTGTAAGTTTTCATCCTTGCTTGATTAATTCTGATCTTATAATTTAGACTCACATATTTTCATGTAGACTATTTTCATGCCACTTCCAGTATCCGTCTATCAACCTGTTCAGGTTATTGACTCAAAATAAACCACATGGTGAGATACTGCACTTAGGCTAGTGAGTGGTCATTATCTGCACTTTTTGCTGCAACATTAGCCGTTTTCACGATGGCTTATTTTGCGCGAAATGTTTTAAAATGTTTTAGTAGTAGCCGCTTTCACGATGGAGTATTTTGGGTAAAAATGTTTTAGCCTCGCCCTACGGTCCCGTAGGGCGAAGACAAAGCTTTTTTTTTCCGCGAAATTAGTCATCGTTGAAAGCGGCTACTACTAAAACATTTTAAAACATTTTAAAATGTTTTAAAACATTTCGCGCAAAATAATCCATCGTGAAAACGACTTATTACGTTTAATCAACTCGAAGTCTTAAAAAGTTTTTGCAGTAATGTTCTGGAATATCGTTAAGATACATTGAAGCATTGCTTGACCGCTTCTCTTGAATGCTTTGAAACAATGCAATCGTCCATCAGGATGTTCATGCCACACAAGTGTAACGGGGATTGCAACGGAGCACCGTTGCTGCAAGTCACAATAAATGGCTCAATTTTAGCAACCAAATTTCAACTTAGTGACCTAAGTCACAGTTGTTTCTAGTTCGTCGGCATGATACGTACTTGTTTTGAAATCTTGCAGTTTTTTCTCCCTCCAAAATTCGAGTTTTTGATCTATTTTTGCATCAGTATATATTTGAGTTTGACTTCCCAGTTGTGATAAGATATTTAACATATTATATTGATGTAAGTTTGTAGGCACTTCATTCAATTTCATGTAATAGCCGATGATAAGCAATACCTACTACTTTTCCAGTCGATTGTATCCGTGAACAAACTCGCTATATGTGTCAATGTGTGAACATTTACAATCGTATCTGACATAATAGTAGTTTTCACGATGGATTATTTGCGCGAAATGTTTTAAAACATTTTAAAATGTTTTAGCAATAGCCGTTGTCACGATGGACTAATTTGCGAAAAAAAAGTTGTAACCTTCTCCCTACGGGACCGTAGGGCGAGGGTTAAAACATCGCTCGCAAATTAGTCCATCGTGAAAACGGCTACTACCAAAACATTTTAAAATTATTTTAAAAACATTTTGCGCAAAATAATCCATCGTGAAAACTCCTATTTTTTTACTACAAACGTTTATCAAAGCATTCATGAACAAAAGGTATTCCCAGCTAGGGGTGTAAAGTTGGGTGGGGCAAAAGTTCTAAAAAAAATGATTCTTAGTAAATTTTCTATAAAAAAATACAATTTTGGAGAAAAAAATATATTTTGAAAATCAGAGATAGATATTTTGTAGAACTAGTAATTTTATGTGTGTTAACGGTTTGTATTTGCAAATTGCTTCAAAACTCGATTTGAAATTGTCCTAACATTTCGCAACATTTCGCATTTTTGACCAAAAATGCCGTGTAATGACGTCACTAAAATCGGTATATCTAATTTTCGTCCGACGCAACTGATTGCTTTTTATAGACGACGTAAAATTGATGTACGCGAAGGTATACCAAGTTTCACGTCGATATCTGCAACGCTTCGGAAGTTATTCAGGAAAAAGCCGATGGGGTCGAATCCGACCCGTCCCCAGGCGGTCGAGGGCTATACCTCGTAATTTTGGACCATGTATTGAGACTCAAAAGTTGTGGGGCGTTGCCCCCCCCCCACACTAAAAAAGGTTGAAGTGGCAGTTCCCCCTGTCCCCCGGCCCCTACGCTTATGGGTGTCCCCTCCCTCTTATATACATATAATCTCATGTAAGGCTCCCTCTTACATCAGATGATTGCCTCTTTCGGCACGATAAATCTTCTGTAAATCCCAGCTGCCGAAGCCTGACCATGAGCTGAGCAAACTGACTGGCGCCTCTCCCCTCAGCTGGCGCGCCTGTCGATTGTTTACCCCGGTTTCGTAACAGAGTCGGGGGTGGCTGGGGTGCTGGTGTTTGCTTGATTTACTGATCCGTGCCGCTTACACCACATGGTTAGGTACTAGGGATGTAAATTTCCGAACCACGGGACCGGCGCTGGCCCAAAATTAAGGCCCGGCGGTCCTGGAGCTGTGTCGGAACTCGGGCTTACCGGTCTCATGCTGGGCTCAGTACAAGTTGGGTTAAAATATTGTTTGATCTATAATGAAGTAGACATACAGATTGCTGGCTGCTGAGCTTGGTGGGTACTGCCACGTGTGGCTGGGCTCGATACCGGTGCCACCTCGTTTATGAGCGGTGCCGGCTCCTGTTTTTTTTGCATCTCTAGTGGCTACCCTTGCTTGCATCACATGGTTCCCCTGTATGGGTCTGGCCGGGCGCCGCCCGCCCCCTCCCCCCGCGGTTACCCTGGCTGGGTCTGACCGGGCGCCGGCCCCCGTCCGGCCGCTCTAGAAAGTGACTGCACGCGCCACCGGCGCCCACCTTTCAAGGTCAGCCCTGTACCAGCAGCCCCGGTATTAGCGCCGGTGGATTTCCTACTAGTGCGCGTGCGGCGCGCTAGGGACCAACAAGGTCAGGTGGTCGGGCCGGTCCGCCGCCTGCCGTCTGGCCTCTGTCCCGGTCTGACTTATCGCGACCTTGTCCACGCCCTGAGGGCACACAACTGGCTGATGGCGCAATCTAGATCAAGAGGTCCGCCCCGCTGGCAAGGTGCCCCGAACTTCCTCGAAGCTTTAGCTTGCATGTCAAAAGTGTGCAGCACGAGTCCGGGGTAGCGCTGTCGCGCCCGTAGTTTTCTAGCCGTAAATGGGCAAATGGTCCGGGTTCCGACAATAGGAAAGGGGCCCGGTCGCGGCCAGATCCAGTGCGCGATGCGCAGTTTTCCTTACCTTCAGAAGCGAGACAGCTTTCCTAAATATAGTTTCGTGCTGCCTTACCGTCTACATACGTTTTTCCTTCGTTACATGTAGGGCTTGGTTCAAATGGCTTCTTTATCATCTTCAATACCACATTTGTTTAATACATGTGAAATATTCCGGCCACGTTTCGCTTCTAAATACCAGAGGCATTATGTTTTCGGTAAAAAACGAGAACAGAAATGTGTGGGAAGGTTCATGAAGTACCACCTTGGGTTGAACTTATCTGTTTAAAGGGAATATAGCACCTTTAACATTAGTTTTTAACTGAGATAGCCAGATTTCGGGTGTGCTGAGAACCCCCAAATCCGAATTTTTTCCCTCCAAAGCGGACCTAGTTGCTGAGTTTTCAACGCAAAAAACCGTTGGTCATATGTGGTCATTATTTTCAACGTCACAAATCCCGTTGACGTTTCGCAATACGTCATCAGTAGTTACTCCACTTGTGATTGCCACCGCACATCGCTTTTTAACCGTCCGCCCAGTATTTCAGTTTACTTGCGTCCGCCCGGACCGCCACCGACGGGTCGGTTCAGGCGCTTCGGCACACTAGTGTTCACGTATGCGTGCCCCCACGTCCCTTACCGGCGCAGAGGCGAGCGCCGGGACTCGTCGACCCAGCCAGTCGCGTTCACGCCTACCGGGCACCCAACGTGCGGTTTGCCGCACAGCAAGCTGTCACTGGGCGGGCGCAAAGTTTTGCCGTTCGATTGCCTCCTTGTGACGACACAACTCGCTTGTGACGGCAGATTTTGGTGTGCGTCACATGTAAACATATTACTATTTTTCAAATACAACAAATTCTGACTTTTTTCGCAAAAATGAATGGCCAGGACCGTAATCAGGGCATTCTTCTCCATCATTCTACATACTTTTCCCAAGGTGCTATATTCCCTTTAACACTAGACAAAGTTGCATAGATACTTTCAGTTTTCATGTTGTAGTGCACGAAAGTAAAGCTTATTACCACTTCACACCATATTGTTTGATCTCTTCCAGCTCACGCCTTGGTCGGCACTGATACATTGGTCTATTTTCGTTACTACCATGGGCGTCGGAAGCGGGAAGGACGGGGACGCGTCGCCCAACATTTTGGGATTTTAACATTACGCCTATGGGCGGCATATGTGCTAACATATGGACGTTGCATGGAAAGAATCGACTTCAGAATGGCTCCGGCCTCCGTCCCCCTAACTTTCGGAAGGTGGCTGCGCCCTTGGATAACTACTATCTAGCAAAATCGCCACGTAACCTTTGCGAACGTCTAGATAGTCCACTGGCTCCAACCATCCTCGCCAGCGCGGCACCGCAGTGTTCCATCACACGTGTACCCTCGCACGGTGTAGCACCGCTCTGACGACCCCGCGGCGCTGTTGCCTGCAGGAGACCACCATGAAGACCTTCCTGTGCAGTATCGGCATCACCCTGGTGGCGGTCGGCCTGGCGTCCCTGGTCAGCGCCCAGAGCGGCAGCCAGGAGCCTGCCGTCGACCCCAAGCTGGAGGAAGTGCTCGCTAAACTGCCCGTGCCCGGCAGCGGCGAAGTGTTCGTGCGCACCATCCCCGCTGACGTTCTCAGGGGTGAGTCGAGGCGACCGCGGCTGCGTGGAGGAGAGCAAGAGAGACTCTTCTACAGCTAGCCTCGTTCAGTGCAGCACGCGCTGTCGTTCAATATTCTCATAAAACAGTACGCCCTGCTGGCACTGGCGGATCTTGCGATTTTCGTTTTTGGGCGCCAATGCGGGCATCACTCCCGGCAAGTGTTCATAGAACGTTTTTAAAAAAAAAAAAATCATCTGATTTCGCTCCCTCGTGCATTGGCTAGACGTTTAAAGTAAACTTTCCTCAGTAAAGTTTGCGTAGAATCTTCCTTCTACATCAGGAAATGTGGTTAAACTTGTGCCGATTGCAGGCGGTATGAGCGGCATTTGCCTCTTGATACCCAAACCTCCACACCCCCCCCCTCCTTGGGATCCGCCAGTGCCTGCTGCCTGTGTTGAAGGTGCACTCAACGGAGGCGGTACAGACCCCCTATGTGCCTCATTCGCTCCTTAGCTCCTATTGGTCAACAGTGATAGATCGGTCGGTTCCGTGTTTCATAACCGATGTGCGTCGGTGCTCTGCTCCAATAATCATGGTCAATCCTGTCGGCTGTCCTGTCACTGCACATAGATCTGTTCTGAGACAGTAACTTCCTCCACAGACTACCCCGGCCAATGCTTCTCCGTCAACAACAACAAGTTCTTCAACGTCAACGAGACGTGGGAGATCAGCGGCGTTTGCGCCATGGCCGAGTGCATGGCTCTGCCCATCAACGAGCAGGGACGGCTCGGCCTCTTCGAGCAGGTGCGTGACGTGACGTGACGTGACCCGTGACGTGACGGACGTGACTCGTAACACGGCCCTGGCCCACGACATAGGCTGTGGCGTCAGACGAGAGCTGCGCGTGACGTAACATGACGTCACCCGTAGCGTGAGAGGTGATGAGGTCTGTTAGGATTGTTGGCGATATTTCGTCACGTTATCGGGACGGGGATTTGACGGGGATAAGAGATTAGGATTACTGATCACGGATCAGAATATCAGAACATTAAACCCCTGGCCTCGTTTTGTACAGAATATCAACAATTGAGCGGAAACATATCGTTGAAGTCACTCAAATTATTATTTGTTAGACAAGGTTGTGTGTTGCAACTTGCATATTATAGCAATAGTTACTTGGTTAGTTAGTACAACATGGTTCAATACTTTTGAGGTTCACGTGTAAAGTAGGATCTCTATTTTATCAGGATTCAATTAATTAAAGTCTTCAATTAATTAAAGTCTCTTGAATGACCCGATCTCCGATTTTATCAGGATTCAATTAATTAAAGTCTCTTGAATGAACCCATCATGAAATCCTGTGAGCCAGTACATGTTGACAAATGATGTCTGACACCTTCTGCGTTCAACCTGCCACGTCTTTGTATTGCACCCATCGCACAACCAGACTATTAACCTCGTGACGCGCCCATGTTGCAGGTGTTCGACTGCGGCCCGCGTGTCGTCAAGACTGTGAAGGAGTGCACCTATACCCGTGAGGAGGACATCACCAAGACATTCCCCGCCTGCTGCCCCACGTTCACCTGCACCGAGGGATTCAACCCGCGTGACCTGCTGCGTCGCGACGCCCCGCCGGCCGGTCAGGCTGCCGCCGGTCAGGACGCCGCCGCTGCGGCCGCTCAGTGAGCCAGCTCAGTTCTCCCACCCATACACCTCTCCTCCACCCTCCCACACCTCTCCCACACCTCTCCTCTACCCTCCCACCCTCTCCTCCACCCTCCGACTTCTCAGTATTCCGTTAGCCGCTCAACTCACCGTCCAGGACGCCCCGCGGCCGGAGCCGGGCCCGCCCGGCCCCATCATACCAAATATGGACACTGGTCGGGGACTGGGGTCGAGGCACGCGACAATACACTATTTATGTAGAGTTCTGTGTCTTCCGATTGACTGCCCGGAGGTGGCGCTGGAGTTTGCGTTCTAGCAAACGATCGAGGATTGGAGCCGGAATTTGTCGGCTGGAAAAAATGACTTGGTCAATGCACGTTTCGTTTTAACCCTATTACTGTCGGGGGGGCGAATCGGCCCCCTTGAGGTTTTTCGCGTACATTTCTTTCATAACTCAACCAACAAACTTCAAACTTGCTGACTTCCTATCATTTAATTGCGCATCGAATGATGTACTCTTTTCCCAAATTAAATAATTGAGAGGGGGTCCAAGACAGTTTTTAGAGGGCGTGTTTGGCCGTTTTGACGCTAAATCTGTGGATGGTTAAGCACTCGTGGAGAATTGCGTGTTGATGGGAAGTGTTAGCAAAAACAGACATCGGTAGATAATTGATCGCTCTTTCAGATTGAAATCTCGAAATTTCAAACTTTTGAATTTTTTTAATCGGAAAATTTTGAAAAACTTATTTTTTCACAAAATGATAAAAGTTAATTATTTTCATAATGTTAAAAAAAACTGAATAAATGTAAGAGGAAACATGCCAATTAATATATTTTGCAAGTTTCAGAGTGATATCAAAATATTTGATGACCTTGATGTAGGTCAAATGCTAACCTTCCAATAGTAAATATATGGTAAAAATGAAAAACAAGGGTTTAAACATATTGTATCAATCCAATATTTCAGTATTCATGTTAATCTTAGGCCCTCTTGATGAACATTGATTTAATTTTGTAGTCGGTGACCCTTTAAAAAGGGCCAGGCAGATCACGAACACCTTTTTTATCAATAACTCGTGGCAGAAAAACCATAGAGACTCGCAAATGGTCTCAAAAACGTTTGTATCGTCAATACGCATCTTTTGATATTGCATTTGACCGACTTAGTCACCTTGAACTTGACCTTGACCTTGACTCGCGGGGTCAAATTTCGATTGACAAAGATTGGTATGATTCTACTGTGATGGTCATTTTCCCAAAATTCCTGACCGAACCAATCCAATACCAAACAGGAAGCATTTTGGTTGGTCCAAATATTGACCCGATTTTGGTGGAGGACCCAAAAATGTCCTTAGATTGCCGATTTTAACGTATACTTATTTAACAAGATTGAGCTGACCCAAAAAGTGCCAAAAATTTATTAAGCCTGGACCGACGAATTACCGGAATCGGTCACACATTTTTTCGGGATAACCAAAAAATTTTGATTTACCGATTGACACCGCTAATTCTAACCGCAATGACGAGAAAAACACTATGGTATCAAAATAAGTGCTCTATATGTTTTAAGATGAAAAGTTATTAACGAACAAACTTTTGCTGAAAAACATTTTTTTAAAAACATTTCTTGACCTCTACAGCCCAAACCACACCAGAGTCATTTTTATGCCATAGTGGCGAAAGACCAATTTCAAAACAGCTTTGCAGTACTTTTTTCGGATTCCTCCTAGCTGCCATAGTTCAGAGATAAATGGCAAGGTTTCCTGAAAATATCTGTTTGACAAATTATGACTTTTGATGACGTCATTGACCTGAAGATAGTGTTCCAAGGTCATTAAACTTGACAATGGAGTTCATTTCGACCCTTAACCGCATACCAGGTTTCATGTTATACTTCTTATGGCAGCGGAGATCTGAAGGGGGCCGAATAAGCCCCCCCGGACAGATTCCGTATACTTTTCATCACCCCAGAAATAGGTTAAGGGATATTTTTATTAAATTATTAACTTTATGTTGACATATCAAGGTAAAGACGATCGTTTGCAGCAGCTCATATCTATTGTATCATCATGGAGATTGGTTATGCTCACTGGCTCAAGAATTGGCTACAAATTTTAGAATTGGAAAATATTGCATAATACGAACATATGGTGAATATGATATAGTTAATACATAAGTTATATATGCAATGGGACGCATAAAATAATGAACATTGATGTTACCTTTTATATTAAGCAAAATAAATCTTAAATTAATTGCAATCTTCTATAAGAACAGTGTTCTCTTCTCGCTTTGCACTGCAAAAGTCTCGTTTAGTTATGCATCAATATTTTAATGAAAAGAATGCCGATATATTGCTAAAAAACCGGTTAACATAACTGGTAATATAGGCACTACCACTACTGGCAAAGCTCAAGCATACAAACAGCTCACTAATATGTGTGATGTGTGAACGCTAATCATGCTATCCCCTCGTACCACCGTCTGAAAGACACTTCACCGAAAACTATCGTAACTGCTTACCTCGCAGATACAGCATTACCTGATCATATTCACCATAGCATGCAGCATTACCTGATCATCATTACCCATAGCATGGCGCATACCTGATCATCTGTCCTCACTAATCAGCCATCGCAGGCTCAATCTGAATAAACTGGCAACGTAGCGTGAGTGTGTTCCCAAAATAACGTCGCTGGGTTGACCGGACACAGCAGTATTAAGGGAGTATAACGCTTGGGAAAATTATGAGAAAAGATGGAGGTGAGGGCCAACCAATATGGGCACTCATCTACACCAATCCACATACTTTTCCCACGGTGGTATATTCCCTTTAACTGCTATGCCGGCCAACCCAGCGGGACGCTTATTTTGGAACCAATTGTACAATAAATAATGCTAACTTTTTAGGAATCTAGAAGTTAAATGAGATTGCACGACAAACAGATATTCAAGAAAATATCATGAAGCTGCTTTTCCGCTCAATGCTGATAAGGTGATTGGCATTCTCCTTGATAGTTATTTCTTATTTCTAGTTAAAGCAATCGATTATTCACACAGTCGATCGAAGAAATAGACAGCCATAGCTGTCATCAATTTCCCACCCACAAACTTGCATCGTGTGAAGCGCGATTGCATCATTTATCCTGCCCTTTGTTGTTCATATTCATCGCAAACTGGGAATAGCATTGTTATTTGTCACTTCCACAAAAAGTGAAAAAGACTGAAGAGATCTTGTCAGTAATCAGTATATGATTGGCGGTGGACGTGGTTCTTGACTTGAGATGTCTGCTGCATTGAAGACTGGTTGCTGGAGTCTGCTTTTGTCTCAAGAGATCATATGCGCCATGTAGGATTACTGATCACAGAGCCTGACCGGCGCCTGTGAGGGTTGACAACGTCAACCGTGTAGACTTGCATACAGTGCTATTGCTGGATGCTGAGCCTAGGAAGTCCTGCAGACGCCTGGCTCTGCGCTAGTGTCAGCCATTGTCACGCCTCCCTCTTAGCACCACATACTTAAATGTTAGGATTGGAGCAATTTGTGAGCTAACTAACTAGTTACAACCGTGTGGGTATTCACTATTCAGTGACATCAAGTAATTGGCACTTAAAAGATAAATAATAACATGCCTGCATTATCGAGAGAAAAATATGTTTATCGCTGTACCTTATTCAGTACGGTCCAGTCGCAACAAAAAATATATTTAGATCGATACTGTGATTGATCTGATAAAATGTGATTCGAACGAGCCAAAGGGTCTGCTGGAAAAGCACATGTTAATAAATTGGCAACATAGAACGCTCAGTGTATGTCGTAACTCGTAAGGCATATTTCTCTAACCAGCGAGGCGCTGGGGTATCCAGCCGAGCGCGCAGTGTAGGTCGTAACTTATAAGGCATATTTCTCTAACCAGCGAGACGCTGGGGTCTCCAGCTGAACGCGCAGTGTTTGTCGTAACCCGTAAGGCATATTTATCTAACCAGCGAGGCGCTGGGGTCTCCAGCCGAGCCCGCAGTGCTGGGGGACATTGCATACCCCCATGTATCCTCCGAACCAACGACCGCAGTGAAAAATCTCTCAGTAAGACAAAATTAAGGTATACACGACATTTTAAAATAAGCTCACATATCAGGTCACACTCAGTTCAAAGGTCAAAATTTGGATATTGGAGTTTTTGGGCTATACTTTCCATCCAAAGCCTTAAATTGAGACTATCGTCGTACAGAGTGCTCCCAAAGGCATCTCCCTAAATCTCCCGCATTAAAGGGAATATAGCACCTTTAACATTAGTTTTTAACTGAGATAGCCAGATTGTCGGGTGTGCTGAGAACCCCCAAATCCGAATTTTTCCCCTCCAAACGACCTAGTTTGCTGAGTTTCAACCAAAAACCGTTGTCATAAATTGGTCATATTTTTCAAACGTCACAAATCCCGTGACGTTTCGCATACGTCATCAGTAGTTACTCCACTGTGATTGCCACCGCACTTCGCTTTTTGAACCGTCCGCCCAGTATTTCAGTACCTTGCGTCCGCCCCGACCGCCACCGACGGTCGGTCAGGCGCTCGCCACACTAGTGGTTCACGTATGCGGCCCCCACGGTCCCTACCCCGTGCGCGAGCGAGCGCCGGTCGACCCAGCCAGTCGCGTTTCACGCCTACCGGGCACCCAACGTGCGGGTGCCGGCACAGCAGCTGTTCACTGGGCGGGCGCAAAGTTTGCCGTTCGATGCCTCCTGTGACGACACAACTCGCTTTGGTGACGCAAGAGGTGTGACGTCACATGTAAACATATTACTATTTTTTTCAAATTACAACAAATTTCTGACTTTTTTCGCAAAAATGAATGGCCAGGACCGTAATCAGGGCATTCTTCTCCATCATTCTACATACTTTTCCAAGGTGCTATATTCCCTCATTTAAGTGAAGTGAAACTATTAAGTCAGGGTCAAGGTCAAGATCAAGTCACAAGGGTCCCTGTTACCAAGAGGTCTACGAAAGTCATGCGACATATGTTTTAGGGGTTATTGTACACGTACAATTCGATAGTAGCAGCTGTTTCCACAACCTGACACCATAAAAGGTCAAAGTCAGGTCATATGAGGCCAAATTTGAAATTGATTAATTTAAATAAACAAGGCATGTTTTTAGACCAGTTTTGTCTCCCAAATACAGCATTGACATTCATTGTCTGCATCTGGTCAATAAAAGTATAATAAACGTAACTTAAGCAAAATGACGTCATGAGTTACTTATAGGTACTAAGGGAACCATAAGTCAGTCAAAAATAGATATATTGATTATTGATTTTAAATTTTGGGTATCGTCCATGCTTGTTTCACTCATATATATTACACTATTTTAAATATCTTTGAAACAATTTGCCTTGTGGGAAAAATTGCAAAAAATAGCATGTGTTTTTAGGGGTCGAAACTCAGAAGATTGAAAATCCTAAATGAATGAATTGTGGACAGTGCAATTTAATTTCTTGCGACGTCTTCTGTTTGCAATTTGCTTTAATCCGCGCCCCATTGGGGGATTTGAACACCCTACCTGTGGTTTTATCAAGATGACAAAAAAACGACGGCGCGTAGCGCCGCCGAATTTGGCATAACTTATCGTTCATCCTTTCCGCACACTTTGCGAAAATTCAAGTTTCGTGTCGGATTAGTTCAGTCACCAGGGCCCTGTTGTTCGGGATTTTAGCTAAAATGCCTCCTAACTGATCTGGGACCCGGTTACCCTAAAATTACGATACCTTCCGGTGCTGATCTTCATCATAAGCGGGACCTTGTAAGGTTAGACTCCACCCTTCGTACTAGTGATTGACCAATGACACGTCCAGCTGCAGCAGGTAGGAACTGGGGCATGTCACGTCACGCTCTTCATATTATGATACAACTTATGGCCGGTTACTGATGTTCGATTTTAACTCACGGCACAAGCAGAGAGCGAGAGCGAGAGCGAGAGCGAGAGCGAGAGCGAGAGACGTGCTGTGAGACAGACGTGCTGTGAGAGAGCGAGCAGGATGTGGCGATGGGAGAGGAATGGCCCTAGGCTCAGAGAGACCTGGGTCGCCTACAGTCCGAGGAGCTGTTTGGCAAATGGCAGCGAGAAGAAAGGAGAGGGTCAGATGGGAATGTGTAATAGTTCGATGACCTCTCACTAACGCCACCATCATCAGCTAGAACCCTGACCCTGCGGAGTTTAAAGGGAGTGTACCTGCTCACATCGGTCATGTGGAGTTGTTGACACTGGTCTATAGAATGAGTTTTCTAAATTTATCCATTGCTTCATTTCTCCCAGATTCACTTTAACCAGCGCCCCACTGGGCCTCTGCATTTCCTTCGCCCGACTGGGGGGGGGGGGTTGAACACCCCCCCTAACTCGGCTCCCATGGCACGTATACCAAAACGAAAGACACTGTTCGATTCGTTATCACAAATCATTTCGA
Organism: Semibalanus balanoides; assembly: GCA_014673585.1. Lineage (NCBI taxonomy): Eukaryota > Metazoa > Arthropoda > Thecostraca > Balanomorpha > Balanidae > Semibalanus > Semibalanus balanoides. The sequence continues at coordinate 35,120 of VOPJ01013852.1, forward strand.
AACTATTTCAGACTTTTTTTTTGCTCACGTCAAAACTCAGGTCACAGAGGTCATCGAAGGTCAAATTTTCTAATTTTAGACATCACTCCAGAAACCCCCAAATATCTCGGAAACTATGCTATCTAGAAACAAACGTTCAAAAGACGATCGCTAGCCAATAAAATTCTCAATCGCATACCGGTCCTCAAAAATGATCTCAGGTCAATAGTTTAGGCTCTAGAGGTCATTAAAGTCAAAATAGCTTATTTTGGCACAAAAAAACGTGAATTACTTCTTACCTAACAAAGATAACGCCATACTGTTAACGCCATCGTGTTTGTCTTGTCAAGGCGCTTTGAAATATGTTAAATTTGGTCATGTTAGGTCAACTTAAAAAAAATGACCTCAGGTCAAGGTCAAGTGATGACCCAAGTGGGTCATGTTGCATATCAGTAGATGTGTCTTGACGAGACAAACACACTGGTGTAAGTTTCAGTTCTCTATCTTCATTATGACCAGAGTTATTGACGAAAAGATGTTGGTGACCTCGGATGACCTCAGATGACCCCGTTATGTTTCCTGAGCAAAACCTGCACTTGGATCATACATAATATCATATGATAACATCATCCAGAAGGAAATGGACTGATATCATCGACAAAGAAAGCATTTGATTATTTCTCCATTGACTTATAATGGGGAGATCGCAAAATTGACCCGACCTAAGGTCACCGATACAAAAAATCCAAAATATACATTTTGTAGATACTAATGACTTAATGTAATCCT
>VOPJ01013853.1:0-35602 GCA_014673585.1 Semibalanus balanoides
GTTTTCTTCTTTTGGAAAATCCACTGCAGCGGGCAGGAACAACAGCCGAATAGTCTTGTGACATATGCATGTACGTTCCAACGGGAACTAATGACACATAATGTTAATGTGATCATTCAATGATCCTGTTCAGATCCGACTGCTCTCAAATGCATCAATTCTGTCTGGCAGCAGGTAGCCTAACGGTAGCTGGATTGCTTTAACGGGGCACGGCACAGCCACGCCAAAATGAAAGTATAACCTCACTGGAACCTATTAATAATCAATGGCTTCCTTTGATGGGTCAGCTGGGCTGGCTATCACATACATCATTTATGTAATTGTTTGAGAATCCGAATTTTATCCTGACGTCCCTCTGGGACTTGCGTTGAAACAGTTTGTCTTCCGGGCTCCCAGCGATAGGAGATCCATCACAGATGTCCGCTGCTCACTTCCCACGTAGCCTCGGGGCACAGTGGGTGGTCATCTGCCTAGTGGAAAGCTACACGCAGGTAGTCTCATGGTTGCACTCGGATGACTTCTTTATTCTGTGATATATTTTTTGTCCGAGCATGCAAGCGGTATTTTGAGAGTAGCCAGCGAAGCTGTTGTAATGTTTGGTGCCATTGATGCCGTTTGCAACCAAGTTATCCAGTCGTAACAAAGTCTCTGGTACATGCTACTTTAAATAATTAAATCACATATATTACCTTATTCAACCAAGACATAAGTCTCAAAGTTTGAGACGACGTCGGTTGCAAATGGCGTGCTTTATAAATATATGCAATATGCATTGATTAATGCAGACGACATCACCCCAAGTAACCTGTTAAACATCTGCTATTCTGAAGATAAATATCATAGATACTCTTTTATCTTCTACAAATACAATTAAAAACTCTTTCTTTAGAGCCTGGTTTTTAGTTTGCTACTGCGTTGTGTTGTTACAGCTGAAGAAGGGCCGGTTAGCCGTCTATTTGTGCCGTTATTTGCGGGAGCGTTTCACACTTACACCAAAGGTTCGATCAGCGAATGACTGCAGATCTCGACGAACCGCGCAATACGCCTCGTTCTGGTAAATTGAACGTCAGTCTCCGGCTTCATCAGCTTCGCACGAAGTTGCCCGCTCCTTAGACCACCTTGGGAGGAGCGAAGCTGGAAACAATGTTGTCCTCCAAGGTGGAAACTAAGAACCTAGTTATTTACAACTGATGGTCTGCAATTCGTCCTCTGGGCCTGAACTATAGTGCTCTACGATCCATATCTCAATGCACATCTGGTTACCTTCGTGTCTCCGTGTATTCGTCTCGCTTCGTTCGTTCGATTTGTTCTCGAGGCCTGACCTCTGTGGTCTATGGTCCAGAGCACAAAGCCCAGAGTGCCTCCATCTATTCACCTCATTTCACTCGTGAGTTCCCTTTACTGCCCCACCAACGCCGGCGGCCACCAAGCGCGCCGCGCCTCACCGCAACCGCGCCACCATCGCCGCAAAGTCGTTGAACCGCGGCGGTTCGGCGCGATGTGGCGCTCGGTCACGCGCGCTGCGGCTAAATCGGCTCTAAAAGCCCAATCGGCGTCGATGTGACGAATTCGGCGCGGTGGCGGCGTTCGCATGACGCGCGGCAGCGATGGCGGCGCGCTGGAACGGCGCTGCACAGTTTGACGGACGGCCGTGGCCACGGAGCCGGTCACGGGTTATGTGCAGCTGCTGTGCGGGCTGGCGCTCGGCAGAGTTGAGGGATGGATGCTCGCTGCAGCGTGCGAACCAGCGATCGGGTCTGAGTTGGGCAGTCATCGGGATCCGTCGATCGGTGTTGGCGTCCGCGGCCCAGCGACCAGGGGTCGCTGATATTGATGCTATTGATACTATTATGCCCTATTGATACATTTATCAACTCTTTTTCTTGAGTTTTACTGTGAATTTTCTACTCCTTGCAATTATAAAATGAATCCTGTACTGATTTATGAATGTAATGCTATGGGACAGCCTGTGGAGGGAAGGCAGTACAAATTTGCATAGGTAAATTAAAATTATGGTGAGCGGGTGACTGGTTATTGATAAGGATAAAAACGTATATTTTTTGTTGTTGATTTTCCACTCTCTAATGCTTATTTTAGCGCAATAATTTGTCCACTCCGCACCCCAGCTCCAAACAAATCCTAGGACCCTGCAACAAACGCTTTCCGTTCTGGATCTGTCCGTCAGTGTTACCACCTTCCCGGGTGCAGCGACCCCGGTGCGGCGGCTGTGGCGCTGTGCGGCGCAGAGCGGCGCAGAGCAGCAGCGCGGCGCGGGCGGCTCTCCTGCGCCGCGGCCGGCTGATCCGACGGTCCGCCACCGGCGACCTACATCGCACCGTCTGACCCAGACGAGAGAAACGCTGACCGGTTTCCGCCCAGAAATGGGCTGCTCCGCGGCACACGCGGCGCGCGCGGCGGCGGCATGCGCGCGGAGCGCCGAAAGCGAAACTGCACGGTGCATAGTGCACACTCACTGAGAGCGATTAAAGCCCCGCGCTGTGGCGTAGTTAGTGCTGATGGTTGCAGTATGTGCGTTTACTGCTTACAGCGTAATTGTGTGTCTAGGAAATGAAAACATAGACTTGCATGGGATGGAGCACACGTCATTTCGTGAAATGCGACATTTGTGTGCCGTTTGCTTTAAAATTGCGTTATCATAATGTGGAGCGTGGGCACTTTTGCAAATTGAAAGAACTTCGTCGATTTCTATTTCTTTTCGCACGACAGAAATGCGCGCACTATATCTCACCGAAATGAGAGCACCTGTCTTGGTCGTCCTAAGCCTCGGGTGTACTGCGGTTGCTTTTCTCATTTACACTCCTTCCATTTGGAGCATAGCATACATAACGTAACATATGCACATATTGTTTATCAATACACTTAGCATGCCATCAGCAGTCAGACCATCTGCCTCCGTAACCTGACACACTTCTCTCTCTCTCTCTCGCCGCAGGAGAACCCGAGTCGCACGAAGAAGTCCCTCTCCGACTGGCTCAAATTCGGTAAGAAGAGTCGGCCGGATGACAGGCAGCTGCGCGAGCTGGTGCGGCCGGCAGCGCCGCCCCACCAGTACCCCTCTGAGTACCAGGAGCCGGTGCCGTCGGCCCTCGCCCGCTCCATGCGCTACGCTGAGGCCTGGATGGCCGACCAGCCGCGCCGGGGGCCGTCCCAGTTCGCTGTACCCATCGCGAGGCCGTATGGCACCGTGGCAGCGCGAGTGGCGCCGCAGCGTCCGATGGCTCACGCTGCGTTCGAGGCTCCTCCACCGCCAGGGGCGCTCATCTACCCCTGGGAGAGGTACGCTCCGGCTGAGTACGCAGTGCCCATGGTGGCGACACCAGTCGAGGAGCCACCCCCGCTGCCGCCTGGAGGCTGCTCCTGCAAGAAGTCGCTTATGGACAGCGTGCGTGGGCGGAAGAAGATGTCCTGTAAGCGCTGCGGCGTGGAGAAGCTGACGGTGAGGCGGGTGAAGGCGCGCTCCAGAGCAGCTGCCTCGCCGTCTCAGTACCAGGACCCGTACGTGGCTGTGCGACGGTCGAGGCTTGGCGCGTCCGATGGGGAGCTCTACGAGCGGCCCCGTTCTCAGAGCCACGAGCGGCCGCCGGCGCCGTCACCCGGAGAGTACGCCATCCCGCGGGTGGACGGCAGACTGCGGGCGGGGTACTCGCGAGCCGTGGACGCGGGATGGCCACAGCCGGCCGGCTATGCGTCGTATCAGGCCTCCTGGGCGGCGCCGATTCCGCCGAACGAGAGTCTTGATAATAACTACCTGGCGAGGAAGAACGCGGCGCAGACGGCGCAGAAGAGACGCGCGCTGCTGCAGGTGCCGTGCCCCGCGCCGCCGCCGCCGCCGCCGTCACAGATGCAGGTGCCGCAGCCGCTCACCACGTTCCTACCCGAGCCGCCGCGGCCGAAGGGAAAGGAGAAGGAGAAGGAGAAGGAGAAGGAGAAGGAGATAGAGAGCGGCGGTGTGTCGCCCGACTCTGGGTCTTCGTCGCTCTCCGAAGACGAGTGGAGCGCAGAGGAGACGAGCAGTCCGTCTAAGCCGACTGCTGCGTCAAAGGAAGATGATTTCGAACCGGGCTCTGGTGTACGAGGAACGGGGGCGCTGAGGTTGTCGCAAGTCAGTGTCGAGGCGCCTCGGTTTGCCGAGACGCCTGGTGGTTCGAGGCTCGCCAAGCTGTCGAAGGCGGGCACGTCCAGTGTCAGGATCACGCAGAGGGAGCGAAAGGCGGCCTCGGCACCGCTGCCGCCGGCTGAGATCCCACCGCCGCCGACCGGGCCGCCCTCGCCCCCGCCACAGGCACCGCAGGCATCCGTGCCGGCTGCTCCACCGCCGCCGCCCCCGCCCCCGCCGTCCGGTCCCACTCCACCGTCTTCAGCACCACCGCCTCCTCCTCCGCCGCCTCCGCCACCGCCTCCTCCGCCTCCGCCTCCTCCGCCTCAGTCCGGTGACAGTCATCCACTGAAGCCACCACGGCGGAAGAAGACGTCAGCAGAGGATCAGGTGGAAACGAGTCAGGAGCTGACGGCCTCGAAGAAGAAGCTGGAGACTCCGGCGGGCGCACTGCTCATTTCGATGAGTGATATTCTGCTGGTGAGTGATGTTAGTCGTGGTGCGATATGACGTGATCAGTGATGTAATGTGTCCTGATATAAAGCTATATGAGTAACTTTGGCGAGATGCACTTCGGAATAGGTATTTGTATGATAAAAAAGTCATATTTTGTGTATTTCGGCATACAATACAGCTCGTCATCAACAAATTAATTGTCAAGTCAACAGCATCAAATATCCACTCATGCTATCGCTTTTGTGTTATTATATAACACATAATCGCATTTCAGTAAGCAATGCATCCGGTCACAGCAAAGTACCAACATGCTCCATATATTGTGTGTCGTGCTGTGATTTCCGATTACCGGAATAACGACAGGGCGACAGGTGAAAGGAGCGTTAGCTGGATGGCTGTTCAGGGGTGGGCGATAGTTCTCGAAGACAGCCATCGCAGGAGAGTGACAGGCGCAGCATCGTGAGGAGACGGGCCATCCCGGTCAATGTTTTAACTGACATCTCTCCCCTGTCTGCGTAGGTGAAGTCAATCCTGAAGAAGACTCCAGCGGCGGATGCCTCGTCTAGCACCTCGAGTACGGACGCCAGCTCCGAATGCGGCGCAGTGGTGCCAACTTTGGCGCAGCTGAAGCAGCAGCGCCAGAAGCGGGTCCATTTCCGCTCTCACGACAGCCTCTCCGGTGACAAGAAGGGCTCTTCTGGCGACAAGAAGAAGACCTCTTCTGGCAACAGGAAGAAGGGCGATTCTTCCGACAAGCAGCACGACATCGTCGCTGCCATCACCAACGCCTACGATCGCGTCAACCGGACGCAGCACGATGACGACGAAATGACGTCACCGGAGGAAGAGCAGACTGAAGGCGCGGCCGAGAGCGGAACGGCTGGTGACGTCAAAATGACGCCATCGGGCGCCGGTGAGGTGACCGTGAGCGGTTCGACCGTGGCGATCGAGATCGGGGAGAACGGACAGTGGAGAACCACCAATGTCAGCATAGCCACAGGTGAGTCGGGGCCGGACAATCGAGATCGGGGAGAAACGGAACAGGTTGGAGAACCACCAGATGGTCAGCATAGCCGACAGGTGAAGTCCGGGGCGATTCGAAGATGGGAGGAACGGAGCAGGTGGATGAACACCAATGTCCAGCTTATGCCACGAGGTTGAGTCGGGGCTTTGAGTGAGGGCTGGGTTGGAAGGACGTTGATATCAGTCAGGGCGTTATCACTGGATATCATCATCATGTCATTTATATCGGTGGTGATTACCACTGCATTTGTGGTACCTTATTTGTGAAGTCAGTCGTTAGGCGTTGACGTATCGTGAGACCAACGGCTCGCCTGGTAGACACACAGTCAAAAAAGGATGTGACCGTTAACATGCTTACCGTAGCATGCTCATCGGGGTCTACTGATTGTATCTAGAGTTTTACTGATTCAAGCTAGCTCCTGTAAGCTTCGTTTGCTGAGTCAGTAATACCCCATTATGGATGAAGGTCAACCGGTAGGTAACTGGTGTTACCCAATGGTGAAAAATCACTGCACTTGAATCGTCGTAAAACGAATTCTTTTCTGGAGCACAGCGAGAGTCGCAACTCGCAAGCATGCAAAAATCGAGCCTCAGAATTTAAAAGCCAGCGGATGATACTTTGAAAAGCACCTTGAATGTTGGCTGTCTTCTTACATATAACTCGAGCCAAAGTAGCTGAGCCCAGCAAACCACGTAACAGTGCGATCCTTCTTTAAAATTTGTGTCACACCAATTCAATTCTGGACTATGAATTACATTAGTGAAAATGTCACTTCAGTCTTGCTCCTAGCTCTAGGCCTGGTAAACTACCGTCCCTGTTAACGTTGCTATGACATTAGCCGTTTTCACGAAGGATGTATTTACCAGGTGATTGGGGCGTTTGGGGCGATTGGGGCGTTTGGTGGAAATGGGGGTCCCCCATTTCCACCAAAGTTCCGTTCCCGTTTGTAACACTTGTTCCGGAACAAGTGTTACTGCTATGGCCGCGTGACACGGTGTTAGGTCACAAATGTCAGAAATCCAAAATGCAAAAATTCCAAACCCACCCCTATTTAAACCAAACGCCCCAATCGCCCCAACGCCATCAACCAGTAAATAAAATTAAATCCTTCGTGAAAACGGCTATTGCATGGCTGTGCAAAAAAGCGAGCTCGTTCAATATTTGTTAGTGGTTACCTTTCTTTTGTTACCTTTCTTTACTGTTACCTTTCTTTAATAACCTTACTCGCTGTTTCCTTACATGTACTTGTCTACAACCCAACACAACTAGGTCATGCTGTGCCTAAATAGTCGCACCAGTTTGAAACAATCCTCCATTGTTCGGTTCGGTGTCTCCCGAATAAAGCTCACTGGAAGACACGGCCATCGTTCAGCGTTTGGCCTGCTACTGCTGCCACGTTGCATCGTGGTCCAGCTACAACACAATGGGATGCTTTATCAGTGCATCTGTCATACAATACTGCCTTATGCACACTTCAGCCTTGGCCCATATCGCATCTGTGGCTTATACAGTCCAATGGATCAGAGGAGATCATCTTACCGACCAAGGTATTCAGCAGAGCCTTGTTGATAGCGGTAATCTCGTACTTAGCACAAGCCAACCACTATCCACAATCATCCAGCATCTGATGGGCGAAATAATGATGTATTTTACAGGGAAATTGTATCTTTTGCCGTCAATAACCGCCAGTAAAAACGCCCACCCGCTTCTAAACGCAGGTTATCATCCCACGCCTTCCGCTGTAGCCGAGAAAAGTGCTTTCTAGCCGCGTCGACCGACGACGAGGCTGCTTTCGTCTCTCTCGTAATGCTTCCGGCCACATCGGGGCTGAACCACGACCTCTGGCTTTCCTTCTCACTCCATCACCAGTGTTCCCCGATCGGCCCCGTGCGGCGCCGGCAGCGGTCGTGCGCGCCGCATTACCGCCGAAACCCGGTCAAACGCGCCGGAATCGCCGCGCCAGCCGATCAGCGTGGGAGCCTGCACTAGAACCAATGAATCACCGTGAGAAAAACCCGAGCTGAATCGAGGCTCGCGTTGTCGAACGTGCTTTAATGCGCCTCAGCTGTTGTTCCACCGCCACCGCCCTCGCCGCCGCCAGCCGCCTTTGCCGATGGCGATAGCGATGGCGATTGTTTCGTTCGCTTTCCCTGACAGCGTTAAGTGCTCGGATTAGTGCGGGCCATCGGAACTAGAACGCCCGGTTGTCTGGGGCGTCTATGTGCTCTGACTGCCCCGCCCTAGGAGCCGCAGTCAGTCAGCGGACAAAGGCGACATATTGGCTTCATTGTCCCAGGACGGATCTGATGAGCGTTACGTCCTGCCAGTCGGCGAGAGTGTCATTTCCGTGGCAGTTCACGATACGTTTCCGGTGGGTTTCATTTAAACTCAATTTCCATCGGCGGAAAACTATATTTCCGCCGGCCGGTGTGATGCGGCCGTTTTGATTTGGAGGCCGTGGCGTGCCGGTTTCACGCAGACATGGGAGCAGACTGGTTATTGATGCGACTCGGATTGAATAAATTGGAATCGTTCAATCAAAATATATATAAAAAGGATTCGCAATCGGACATTCTGGAGTTTTGCTGAGGACATTTTTCGGTTCCTGTTTTTGGTGCTCAGGCTGTGGTTATGAGCCGACAGGCAAAAATCATCTAGACAGATGACTTTCCTGACAGATGACTATCCTGACAGATGACAGAAATAAGCCGGACTGTACGGGTGATAAATGACAGCTCAGCTCATCTTCTTCTCATGTTCTTTCGGCTACAGCCTTCACATAATGTGTTTCAGTAATATAAATTGCTTTAATTTCGATCAAGTCATTCTATGCACAGTGTGACAGAACTGTGAGTGGATAGTATCAGCAATGGTCCGAGTCCCAGCTCATCTCTGAGTCCCGTGTTACAGCTCATCCCGGTCCCTCCTCGCTACTCTACTCTCTACAGCCCGGTCCACGGCCAATCCGGCGTATCCAGAACGGTCGCCGGGAGGGGGCGTGGCCATGGAAGGTTGGGGGGGATTAAAACAAATATCACAAAATTCTGAAAACTCATCGGATTCCGCTTGTTTATGCATTGATAACTGATTTAAAACGAACTTTCCTTTGTGAAAATTACTTATATTTTCTTCTATATCAAGAAATGTGTACATTTTGCTCTGATTTCAGGCGTTTGGGGATTTCGGATCCCCCCCTCTGGATCCGTCGGTGCTCACAGCCCGGTCCAAGCTCAGTCCACAGCCCAGTCCAAGCCCCGTCCACAGCCCTGTCCAAGCCCCGGTCAACAGCCCGGTCCTAGCCCGTTTCACAGCCCGGTCCGGTCTCCGCGTCCCCGACAACACCTGCTGTGATCCACTCGGCTGCAGGGCGTGGTCGCCGGCCAGGGATAAACAGCTTAGTGTGCAGCACCGGAGAAAGGCGGTGTCTCTCCCGACAGTGACCTCGGTACCCGGCACCCCGCGCCCCGCCCCGGTCATATCACCAGAGAGTGACCTTCGACGAGTGACGTCGCCCGCCGGGACGGGACGGGACGGGACGGGACGGGACGGGACGGGACGGGCGACGAGGACGGGGCGGGACGGGACGGACGGACGGGACGGCGGACGGGGAACGGGACCGAGACCGGACCGGAACCGGACCGGACGGACCGGACGACCCGGACGAATGGTATCGCAGGAGTTGACGAGGAATGTAAGGTTGTATCCGGCATCAGGTGGGAGGAGTTGGTAGCGATACTGGTGCGCTTGAGGATTCAAGATTGAGACAGGATTTAGTCCTCCCTCGAACTTCTGCTCACCGACAACTTCACTTAAAAAATATATAAATGAAATGTCGTAGCGCGATGGTGGCCGCCTTATTAAGACTATTTTAGCAACATACCCGGGAAACACAAGGTATTACTGATATTATCAGAGGCACACTTCTTGCACACACATTGCTACTGCTGCAAAATGAATGAAGCTAATCGATGACAAGGAGATAATAACCGTTTTCACGAAGGATGTATTTTTACCCGGTAGTACCCGGCAGTACCCGGTAATATTTCGTGCGTTTTGGGTAATTAAGTTTAGGAACACGGCTTTTCCCAGATATTTTTGGTATCAATTGAAACTTTATAAATTCGTGTACAATTATCTGCTCTTACAATGCGCAATTTCCCGTTTTTTTTTTGTATAATCAAATTCATAAACACATATTACCGGGTACTACCGGGCCCGGTTCCTAGACTCGGGTAGTACCCGGTTCCCAGACTCAATTACCCAAAACGCACGAAATATTACTGGGTACTACCGGGTACAAATATATCCTTCGTGAAAACGGCTAATAGAAGCGTGTATTGACTCAAATGATAGCACAATCTATGCACGGAATGAAATTATTATCTTTCTAGCTTTGATCGTTCCTTAGCAAAACCGTGACACGGTCAAGTGGTACGAGCTTTGACACCGTATTTTGCTGGACTGTTTCTGCAGATATACAAGATATATCCTTTTCCTGGCGTTATAGCCCGCATAATTTACTTTAGCCTTCGTTCACGCTTCCTCACAAACATGAAGTTGTATCCAACATGCCACATGGTGTCTTTTTTAGCCGCGCTTCTCTAGCTGTCATCGCTGACTATGTAGGTATAACACATTACACTGACATCTGTGCTTAATTGTATGGGTTCTTGAGGGTCAAACTACGAATTATTCAAACGCATCGCCTTGCGTGAAATCGGTGATGTCAGCTCACAGTGTGGGAAGCGCCCTCGTCGAAGAACACCGGACAAGTCACGAGCCCGACACGCCTGTGCCACGATTTAGAAGCAAGGCACATGGTGATGCCTGTGTCTCAATCGAAACATATGTCTCGACTGAAAGGGTCACCTCTGTTCGTGGCCGCTCTTGATGCCAGAGGTTATCGGTGGTGATCTTAGTCCCGTGAGGTGTGCCGCTGAGTGCGTGCCTTCGATGGTGCAGATAGCTCTGGGACGAGTGGTGCGGTCCAGCCAGTCGCCATGGCTTGACAGCGTCGGAGGTCAGGACGGACATCACCTGGCTCGGAGACGCTGCAGTTAAATTGCCAGCTCTGCGCGATGGCCGGGGATGATCACGGTCGACTGATCGGGGTCGCCAGCTCCGCGAAAGAGACGTCCACCTGTGAAAGTGTAGCAGAGTCTCTACCTGCGCGGTCTGATGCTTCTGTTTGGTGGGTATCGAGATAGTTACCATCGCAATCGCAATCGCTACTGAACCAGGACAACAAAAGACGGATTCTTAACAGTCTGATACCGCAGGATGAATAGCAGCTCAATTGCGACTTGTTCGGTTGTCGTATCTTATGTTGGTATCAGCAAATTACATGTATTTAATAAATTTGTAAATCGGAGTAGTGGTTTGCATGACCTCACCCTTGCGGTGCAGAAGCACTAGGTGTGTTTTCATTTTACGATGGTTCTCAATATAAAAAGCATGTTAGAAACGAAAACATGTTCGTTATCAAGACGATGAGTGAAACTATGCCGCTTCTTACATCTATCCTTTGAAAGTGGTCGAAACCACACCACACATACGAGCTACCGGTCCCGGACGCTACCACAGAATAGCCCGATGGATAGACGACGCGGCCTGAGGGCGACCACCGTCCGGTCAATGAAGTGGCACACTTCGTCAGCCGGTCAGTCCGCCAGTTCTGGCCCAGTCAGGCCACCACCGCAGCAGCCGCGGCCAGCAGCGGCACGGACAGCGCGGGTTGTAAAGGCCAGTTTACATCCCGTCCGGACGCTGATCGGTTCCGGTCCCCATCGCGCCAGTTCCGGTTCGAGCCTTATAGGCCGGCTTGGCCTCCGCGAGCGGGGGTCGGCCACGCCGAAAGTGGGCGGCGGATAGCAACTTTTTACCGACCGGTTTTGGAAGAGATCGCGACAAGCGCTGTAGTGTCGCTGCAGCTTTCTTTGGTCGTGCATTGATTTAGGATCAGCGATTAGCTGATAGCCCCAGTTGACGTAGTGTATCGTGTGTGATCTTCAGTTACGTCAAGAGCCTTATAGAGAGCAGTGGCTAGCTTCGCACGGCCCAAGTTATGTTCGTGAGAAGCAACAATACGATGTCGAAGCCGCACATGGTCACATGTCAGCAGTGACTGCAGTGATAGCGCACTACATAACTAATGTTTCTGTCCAGGAACCACAACCACATGCAGTCGCGACTCACGACCTGTCGTTCCCGGCGCAGGCCACGGCGGGTGCCCTGAATAGCAGACCGTGGCGCCATATCATCGCTCAATAATCATCAAGCAGGGAGTGGCCGGGGCTCCAACCCGGCGTCCTTGGTTTTTATACGGCCCCGCATGCCGCGCGGGGCGGACCGAAGATGTAGCGTCGAGGCGGAGCCAGGGGTGCGACGGCGCGCCGCCGGCGGGGCTTTCGGGAACGGTGGGCTGTGCGGACCCATTTGAGCTTGTCACGCTTCATTGATCCCTTGTCATGGTCATTTCGGTCGGTTGATGTGTGAACTGTGCGGCTCGTTGCAAAATACAGCTAGTAAGTCAAAGCGACAGTTTGGAACATATTTTTTTTTGTAAACATATGCGGCACTAAGCGCAATATGTCATATTTATAATGATCTGAACAAGACAGGTCAGTGCAACAAGACAAGACAGGTCAGTGCAATATATCGGCACACTTCCCAGGAGCATTCAACCGTGCATTGCTCTCACAAAGTCAGGCAGCCTGCCTGCGTCCCACCTGTCATCACTGGTGTTCGCGCCTGCATATGGCAGAGATGCCGACGATTATGATGCAGATATATTCTGCCGGCGTCTGCGTCAGCCATCGCCAGACAAACCGGCATGCAGAGAAACCGTTCTGAAAGTTCTGCACGTGACAAACTAGAACTACCGGCTCGGCAAACCTGCCACTAGAAACTCCAGCGATCGATATTGGACATTCCCCGTGCTTTTTGGCTTCTCGAGCTTGCGATACCTTTGCTTCTTTGCATGCCCGTCCCGACGTCGCTCGTCAATTATAAGTTTCCGGATGTCACGCGGTAAGTGCCGTAAAAATAGCAGGCAAAGTGATCGTGCACGTGACATCACCGATGATTAAGTGCTTGGTTAAATCATCCGACATTTGATGGAGGTTGTTTTTGATCGGTAAAATGTCACGTACCGGAACTTACAGTTGGAGTCAGTGACGTTGCAAAGGTTTTGCAAAGTGGATCTATAGCTGTGTGTGTGTGTGTGTGTGTGTGTGTGTGTGTGTGTGTGTGTGTGTGTGTGTGTGTGTGTGTTTCTTTTTTGGTTGGGGAGGGGGCAAATCAAGTGGCGTATTTCCAAAAAGTTGTTGAGTGGCGGTGGGGAAAGCAGGCCTTCATCCGCCAGCGAAAAGTTGTTGACCGGGGGTAGCAGGCCGTCCGTCGTCTTCCGTCAGCGACAAGTAGTTGACCGGGGGAGCAGGCCGTCATCCATCAGCGAGTAATTGTTGACCAGGGGGAGGTAAAGGACGTCATCAACCCGTCAGCAACTTTACCTATAGCATATATAAGTATAGCCGTATATAGCATATAGTATAGACTTCACGTCTTTGGTGGGCCAACAAACAGTTTGTCCCCCTTGAAGTCTTGGAAGCCATGGCCCCTGCCCCGTGGATCCGACTTTAAGGTTTTGTCCCAATTGGCTGGATAAAGCTGGATAGAACACTATGTCAAATCTGAGTTTTAGTATCGAAAAGCGAAACAAACTATTTCCTTGTCATATCAAATCGAGGTGACTATATAAATCGATATTTAGGATTTGTGATATGCGTTTGGAAGATATTCTGCCCAATGCTCGTCCCATTGATATACATTATGCATATCACTGGAACACCTGTTAGATACGTCTAGTCAGCGTTGCAAACCACTTGTCAGACCTGACACTATCTCTCCGCGCACAAATGCAAAATAAGTATCCCTGTAGCAAACAACTATGGCGCCTACATTCACGTTCAATTCTGCGACGAATCAATGCTTCCATCTGTCCAGACCCGCCGCGAATCAACGCTGCAAACCAAAAACAGCCCCACCCAAGTCCGGGGTCCTTGCTCGGGATCGATTTAAACCCTCCGAACGCCTGTCTCCGCCCATGTTCGTCCGTGTCTGTTTCGAGTCCGGCCATGTAACCCTCACCTCCCGACCGGTCAATCGATCGGTCGGTTCACTGCTGGCCGGCGTGACCACTGCCAGCCAGACGCGTCACGAGCCGAGGCGTGCCGGTCTCGGGCGGGTCAGATGGGGTCACCCCCAGAGTTCACCGCCGGATCGCCGTCGGATCTCCGCGGAATCTCCGCTGGGTCAGTCTGGGTCAGTCTGGGTCAGTCCGGGTCAGCCTGGGGGTCACCCCGAGTCTCACTGCCAGGTCAGCCCGGGGTCATTCTGGGGCCAGTCCCCGTCGATGATGCATTAGTCTCGTCAGCTGACTGCGGGCCGTGATCGGCGCTCAAGGTGGGGTCACAGTGCTCTGATCTGACGTCTGGCGCTTACATACGAGAAGGAGTCGTGTCACGTGTGGGAGGGATAAATGGGGGTGGGCACGTGCCCCTACGATCTTTGATCATAACTCCTCTGGGATGCAGGGAGACAAGTGCTGACCTGTTGTGATTGGTGTGCAGTGGTGTTGACGGATCAAACAATTGCGGCCGCCCGGGAGTGCTTGATTCAATGCGGACAGATAGAGGCAGGATGTTCGAGGCTATACCCGGACTGGTATGTGACAGATAATACGGAAATTTTGCTCATAGTTGCAGCTTAGGCTTTGTTATCTCTATCTTGCCATCTATTCATATCGCGACCATGAGGAATGTTGATAACAGTCGAGAATAATGAAGGCGCGTGAAATCGGGAACGGTGTCTTGCAACCACTTCCTTCCTTAGGTTATTCATCGAACATACGGGATTTCCGTTCGCTGAAGCCTAACTTTGACCGGTTATACAGCTGCGCATGCCATACACTTCCGAATACGAGGGATCTCAGCAGTGATATCATACCACTTGTAAGCTCCAAGGTGCATATTTACACCATTGCATTACGTACCTCACAGCTCCATTATTTACAGCACATTTTCTCGAAATGCAGCTAAGCCCTCTTACGGAGGGTATTGGCCGAGCCATCTTATTGTCCTAGTTTCAAACACTGATGAGTGATGACACATTGTTTTACACACTGATGACACCCTGTTCGTTTTACAAACTGATGACACCCTGTTCGTTTTACACACTGATGTTTCTGTTCGTTTTACACACTAATGACACTCTGTTCGTTTCAGACACTGATGACACGGTGCTGTCACCGGCCGGCTCGCCCATCTCCAACAAGGCGCTCCTCTTCAACGACACGATGCGCCTGCACATGCCGGCGGCGAGGACGTCCGTGCAGGACGTGTTCCCCTCCCCGACGGACGGCAGCGGCCGCCGGACCAGCATCAGCATCGTCAAGTCAAACTCCTTCCGGAACCCACCTGGGCCGCCCGCGGGACCCACCGCCGCCCCCGCCCGAGAAGTCGCCTCCCGCCGCCGCCGGCAACCGCGGAGCCGCCGAAGCTCACGCTTGGCTCCGGCAGCTCCGGCTCCGGCTGCAGCTGCGATCCGGGAGCAGAAGCCGATGGAGCTTCGTGGTGCACCATCAGCCAGCAAAGCATCACAGAAGACGCCAGCGTCATCAGTGGATCACAAACCCAACAGCAGCCGTGCAACGAAAACGACAGCAAATAAGACAACAACTAAGGCGTCAACTAAGACATCAACTAAGGCGCCTAGTAAGACGCCAGCTAAGGCGACCTCGCCGTACGCCGCACCCGTGCCGGTGACCCCCTCACGGCCACTGAGCGTGACGCCAAAGGTCCGCCCGAAGTCGCTGTCGTCGTTCAGCCCGAACGCCCCGCTCAACGTCAGCGGTCCGATCACGGAGCTGGACATCGGCCGCCGTCGGTCTCAGGCGGCGGCCCGCGGCAGACCCGCCCCTCCCGCCCGAGCTGGGGTGGCTGTGGCCATCCCACAGGTCCCCGGCTCAGGAGCGGGCACCAGCAGCAGTGGCAGCACCAGCAGCAGTGGCAGCAGCGGCGGCACCAGCAGCAGTGGCAGCAGCGGCGGCAGCAGTGGCGGCGGCAGCGGCAGTGGGGACAGCAGTGGTGGTAGTGCTAGCAGCGGCAGAGGAGACAGTAGAGAGACCAGCTCCGCCCGTGTACCACCACTGCACCCACCGGAGCCGGCAGTGGAGGCTGACCGCCTCTCTGTCTCCTCTGAGGGCAGCAACACGCCGCCGCCACTGCCGAGCTCCGCTCCACCTCCGCTTCCGAGCTCCGCTCCGCCTCCTCTCATGCACACCAGCGCCTCCCTCCCCGCCTTCCACACGAGTGTATCGCTCCCGACACTGAGGAGCGATTCTCCGCCGCCACTGCCGTCCAGCTCGCCACCGCCTCTGGATAACGACGAGCCGGCAGGTTCGTCCCCCTCCTCTCCCGCCTCCCCGTCCTCCGTCCTCGCCCGTCTCAGCCGAGACGCGACTGCAGCGCGTGCTCGACTCGATCGCCGCGGAGGCGAGGACGACGCCTCGGCCTCGCTCCGAGGCGGCGCCGCGCAGCTACTGCTCCGTCGACGCCATGATCGACTGGCAGACCGACGAGCCGGAGCCGGATCACATCTACGAGGAGATTCCCGAGCGGCGGCAGCGGCCCCGGCTGCGGGCGCTGCTGCAGACGGCGGCCGGCTCTCCGTCGCTGCCCGCGCGCAGGACGTCCATGTTCGGAGGCGCGTCCCGAGCGGAGATCCTGAGCTACCTACAGACGGCGCGGGAGAGGCAGCTGACGACTACTGAGACGGAGACGGAGTACGGCTGGGACTGGAATGGTCCGACCAGCTCCAACAGTGACTCGTCCGAGTCCGGATCATCGAAGGTGAGAGGCGTCTTGGCTTATTTTGCAACACTTGGGCGGAAATTTTGGCAAGGTTTAGAAGCGTTCGAATTCAAATGGAACATTGTACACGACGAGGGTGCTCTTATCTGCATGCAGTTTCTAGAAGCAGATTCAAAAGCCACCGATGAAGGAAATGTTGAGATTATTCACTTACAGCACACGTTAGAAGTATACAAGTTTGTGGATATTATTTTACGTCTAACGTCAGAGCATAAAATGTGACAGACCACATAAAGAAGTCGAGCTCTCGGTAACCTGACTCCAGACGGGTATAATTTACCGTGACTTAGGCTAGATTAAAACTCACTAATGCCTGAGATTCAGTGATATTTGATCTTCGAGTGAGGATAAGTATATGCAAAGCACTTCAGATTAACACGCTGGTAATTTGATGCCACAGTAGGCGAACGAAGCCTTGAATATGAATTAGGGCTGAATTAGGGTTGATGGTTAACTATTCCTCACCATCCAAACATTCACAAATCGTGTTTCTTCAAGATACGACCTCACACTTACATCCACGTGGCATCGCGTAACAACTAAACCATTCTGCTGTTAAATTACCATTCCATTCCGCGTGCGTTTAGTGTGGCGGTATAGTTCCGGCAACGCCTGCTCATCGTGTGGTGGTCTGCCATCCGAGTCCCGTTCTGTCTGAGCCAGGTTAGACCGCGCCTCCGTCTGTTGGACGTTGGTGTCTCTGTAGGCCCGCCCATCATTACCGCTCTCAGCACTCCGGGCGCACCCCACCCATCATCCCAGGATCCTCACCACCGCTGGTGGGCGGCCGCCCAGAGGAGGACTCGCCGCCCTGAGCGGGCTTTGTCGCCACGCCCTCGAGTCGATCAGCGGCGACCTGTCGCGAACTTAGCTGACTTGTGGTGACATGTGTGGTGTGACCTGCACGACTTTGACTGTATAGTGTAGTGAGTACTGAGTAGTAGCTTTGAGAATGGGTGGTGCTCGTGACCGACTTTTGTGATGGTCTGCGCCGACTGTGTCATGTGACGGTTTCTTTCGTCTGTGTTGACCTGTGGTGACCTGTACTGACCTGCGGTGACCTGTTGTAACCTGTACTGACCTGCTCTGACTTAATATAACTAGTGACCTGTGGTGACCTATGTTACTTTTTTCCTGCTGACTTCTGCTTCTCTCTTTTGACCCCTTATTACCTCTTATAATCTCTTGTGACCTCGTCTAACTGCTGACCTCATCTGACCTCATCTGATCTCTGCTGACCTCGGCTGACCTCGGCTGACCTCTTCTGACCTCTGCTGACCTCGACTGACCTCGGCTGACATCTGAACTCATCTAACCACATCTGACCCCTTCTGACCTCTGTTGACCTCCTCTGACCTCCTGACCTCCTCTGACCTCTGCTGACCTCTGCGCCGGACAGATGTGCCGCAGTCTCTCTGCCGAGGTGGAGCGCACGGACTCCGGAGTCGGCTCGGAGACTAGCAAGGGCGCCGTCCAGCTCGGGGACCACGACTGTGACGACTGCCTGCAGCCGGTGCCCACACAGGTCTCAGACAGGTCAGTCAACACTTCACAGTGGTAACCAGTCTACAGCCTGTATCAGGCCGGGCTGTAACATCGAATTAAGGTCTGTTTACAAAGTGTCGAGGTCCTCTTGCTGCTCGCAGTGGTCACGAACAACTCGCATAACTTGTTCACGATTGTGCAATGTACATTGTATCATACGGCACAGAACCTATTGGTCACTGCTGATTTTTTTCGAGTACCACACACTAGTGCAACGCGTCTGGGAAGAGCCTGCCTCCACCCAGTGACAGACAATCTCCGCCTGATGATAGCTTCCGGGAGGACGAAGCTGCTCCAGTCCTCCAGAGCTTCTGCAGCCCTCAAATGTGGCCGTCTGCTCTACTATCCGTCTCCACACACCACATTAGCCCCATGTCCGACTGCGTGTGGCTGTGGTCTGACCGTTCGGTCGGTGGCCCGGTCAGCCCGCCGGTCGGGCGGTCGCAGCTCTCGATTAGCCCGCCGCGCCGGCCGGCCGGGCGTGGGAACCGTCTCAGCCCGGGGACCCGCCGCCCGGACCACCAGCTGCCCAAGTGCCCGCCGGCCAATTACGATAATGGACACGGCAAATTGAGCCGCTTCGAGCGCGTCGCACCAGGTCCAGCTGAGGCCAGGACTCTCGGGTTCGGACGTGGCCAACCGCTGACCTCTGCTGCCGTAAGCGCTTTGTTACGAGCTTACAAAGCCGTACGTCGAAAACGTCATACCGTAGCACGACTTTTGCCGGCGTGCGCCTTGACGGCCCAGTTTCGGACGGTGTGTAATGGCAGTCGTGGCCCGGTGACGACTGACGCAATGGTGGGTCGGCGACCCGGCAACACTGAATGGCATTACAACGGCACCGTGAATTGGATTCCAGCCACACTGAGTGCGGCTGCGGGTGAAGTCCAGTTCACGCTTTGGACACTTGTCATGCTTGCCTTCGACGACAGAGGAGGAGGACGAAGCGACTGGTAGTCTTCATTGTTGCACACTTCCTTTTTTAGGGAGGAAATGGCTCAGTCGTTACTGGCCAGTTGTTCGAAGGTAGGTGGGCTCAGCCAAACAAGAGAGGTCAAGGAGAGACGCCGATCGACCCGACCGACGGGGCAGACAGACCGGCTTCCATGGGAGCCGTTAAAAAGCCACCGGCAGCTGCGCGAGGCCGAGATGATTAGCCGCGAAATTACACCACCTCTCGCCGATTGGGGTCATCGTCGGATGATCCCGGGCTGGGTAAAAACCTCTGCCAGCTGGCTACCGTAGCCCTGCTCAGTGCTGCTGATAGCCATAGGTTGCCGGATCCAATTCCAGAAGGCGTGAAGAAAGAGCACAAGGAAGCGTCCGTTTTTGTGTTCTGTAATTCATGGTAATGTAGGGAAAGGTAGGAAATGGGGCATTACATTAAGTAGGATTTTATCAATATTTAGTTAGCCCATAGTAGCCACGACCAATTTCTTACACATTTATATACAAGACAATTTTATATATAGCAGTCAGGGCAATTCTAGCTATATTTTTAACAACAGAATATAATTTTTGTACTACTTAATTATTGCTTATTTTTCAGCAATGTTTAAATTTATGCGTGAATTAACCGCATGAATGTAAACATATTCCTGGAGTATCGGACCGATACTATAATGTACAGCAGCGTTGTTATCGATGTGTTTCGTTCGGTCTGGGCGGCGGCTTATAAGGTTAATGACCTCTCCCCACAGCGGAGAGCTGTTCGACCCCTCTGTGTGCCGCAAGTGTGAGAAGAAGAGACAGGAGAGGAAAGAGATCCTGACGGAGATCGTCGAGACGGAGCTCAAGTATGGCAGGGACCTGCGAGTGATGCTGGAGGAGTTCTACCGGCCCATGCTGGTGGCTGGACTACTGACCCACGAGCAGCTCTCACAGGTCAGTTACACAGCTCTCAAGGTCAGTTCACACAGGCTCTCACAGGTCAGTTCACACAGCTCTCACAGGTCAGTTCACACATAGCCTCTCACGGTCAGTTCAACCACAGCTCTCACAGGTAGTTTCACACAGCTTTCACAGGTCAGTTCACACAGCTCCACAGGTCAGTTCCAGCTCCACAGGTCAGTTCACACAGCTTTCACAGGTAGTCACACAGCTTTTCACAGGTCAGTTCAACAGCTCTCACCAGGTCAGTTCACACAGCTCTTCACAAGGTAGTTCAACCAGCTCTCACAGGTCGTTTACTACAGCTCTCAAGGATCAGTTCACACAGCTCTAAGGTCAGTTTCACAGCAGCTCTACAAGGTTCAGTTCAACACAGCTTCACAGGTCAGTTCACACAGCTCTCCACAGGTCAGTTCAACACCAGCTCTCGACAGGTCAGTTTATCAACACAGCTCTCACAGGGTCAGTTCAGCACAGCTCTCGCAGGTCAGTTCACACAAGCTCTCAACAGGTCAGTTCACACAGCTCCTCACAGGTCCGGTTTTTTACACAGCCTCTCACAGGTCAGTTCACACAGCTCTCACAGGTCAGTTCACACAGGCTCTCACAGGTCAGTTCACATAGCCACAGGACAGCTCCACAGTTCAATTCATACAGCCTGACGCACGGGCAACACCCACAGGCTCGCAGGTCATATGTCACCCACAACAAGACGCAGGTCATTCGCCATTCGGTCATTCGCCATTCGGGATAGGTGGCACTCGGGGCCGCTCGGGAGTGTGAGAACGATTCAAAGTCACGCGAAGCCCAAGTGACGGGTACGAGGATAAATATTATAGTTTTCTGTCTGGCCATGTCGCCGGCAGTCTGATTGGTGTTTTTGTCGCAGTGGTACAAACACGAGGCACGTCGACGAGTGGGTCCCGCAAAGTTTTTGGCTAGATTCGGCCACTTCTTTGAACACCAAGAGCGGAAGCTCATTGTTCTCGCCAAAATCCGGCTCTGTTATTCTAACGAAATATTTACACTTAATCCGTGACGGTTTCAATGCAACGCGTTGGTTATATTGGTCATGTATTGTATCATTTATGTCGTGTTCGTAATGAAACAACAGCCTTCGTGGAAATGGGATAATTTGCAAAGCAAATTTAGTGGTCTGACAATTAATTATGGTGGAAGCAGATATAAAATCTGTATTCACCGAGACAAATACATGAGCACTTCCTCGAAAGGCATTGCTAATCCCGGTATTTTCAGTTATCTTTGTTAGTCCTCTCAAACACATAGTCAGCCGATGCGACCTCTGGAGGTCGTTTGTGACAACACGTATAATAAGTTTACAGTGTGTAATTCTCAAACAATTACCGTTGTGCCATTATTAACGCAAGCGCAGTTATATTCAAGCATGTACCGTTTAATTTTTAGCGGAGTAGTTTACCACTTGTTTTAGAGAGAAGATATCGAGTCGTGAATGCCAGATAATAGAGGTAATTCAGTAATTCAATATCATCTAGAAACCTGTTACGAAACAGAAACCAGCGTCGAATAAAACGATCATCGAGCAACGATTGCAGGAGTTACGGAACTTTTGTGTGGCTAGTATATAGGGCCTTGGTGTGGCTCTTCTCTGCTTATCGCATTGGTTATTTCGCTACCATCGCTACTCCAAGCTACTGCCACGTTCTCTCTGACCAATTCTGACCGCCCCTCTGATCAAGTCTGACCGCCCCTCTGACCAACTCTAACCGCCCCTCTGAACAACTCTAACCGCCCCTCTGACCAACACTGACCTCCCCTCTGACCAACTCTGACCAACTCTGACTTCCCTCTGACCGTCAGATCTTCCTGAACGTGGAGGAGCTGCTGGAGGTCAGTCGGCAGCTGACGGCCCGACTGAAGGAGGCGCTGGAGACGGCGCTGAACGCTGGAGACGATGACCTCCTCAGCGTCAGCATCGGAGACGCCTTCCTGGACAGCCTGGATAACACGCTGCGCGCCTTCGAGACCTACTGTACAAAACAGGTGGGTGGACTGCGCTCCTTCAGCTGAGAGAGACACGCGGGAGGCCCCTGAGCCAGAGGTGCGTGAGGAGCTCCTCCGCCACCTGGTGGGTGAGGCGCTGCTGCCTTTCTTCTGCCCCCCCCCCCTCCCTTCGTCTCTCGCCTCAGGCATTTAAGGGTGTTTGTTGTTCAGAATGACGGTGCTGAGTTGGAACCTCCTGTTTCAAACTGGTGTATTCATTGGATATATGCGGCTTTACCGTCGCTTACTGCACGCAAACCGGTAGGAACATTTGGAGGGGGTATCATTGCCAGCCGCGCCAAACTGATGCGGGGTGCAGCACGGGCTGTGCTTACCGCCGTGCTCCACATCGAAAGGGGCGCGTGCAGTGCAGGGGTGCAGTTCTACCTGCTGAGCTGCTGGAGCGCCTTTCCGGGAGACTCGTGTGGGTGGGGCAGACTGGCCGGACCGGTCGTCTAGTTACCCTGGACCGGTCCGACCGCGGGCCAGTTCTCCGGCAATGTGCAGTGTAGGAGGTGTTTTTGTCGGCTGACGTTAAGGACAAGTCGAAACACACGGCTGTGGGCTGAGGTCGATTGGTACAGCTGCAGGAAAGGTTTATTGAGTTAATAAGTGTAGTGCGTAGATGTGATGGCAGATGTAGGCAATACGAGTTTATTCAGGCGGTACCTGGAACGTAGTTAGTCGTCATGTAACCTGGAAATGTGCGTTACATCCAGTCATTACAACAAATGAAACGTGAATTTCATTCATTTAATTGTTGTCATCGAAATAGTCACTGACCCGATTTCTAATCAGAATCGCGTGTTGGAGACGGCTTTGTGGTTTATTCGCTTTGTTTTGTTTGGATCGCATAAGCTTTTTGTCGCATCTTTTTCTGACCGATTTTATGAAATCGTCAGATTACAACTGTTCGAATAAGCTTATCATTCGAGCTTAAATCTGACCTCGATCTCGGGAATTCCGGACAATGCCCTTTTTATGAGAGCCCGCCACGCTATTCAAAAAGTTAATTGAGTAAAGCCGACACGATAGACGTCGGGCAGCAGCCGCTGACTCGCTCCACCTCGCCGGGGAACCAGTTTCACCAGGTATCGAGTCCGGTCCACTGCTTAATATCGGACTGGTCTGCTATAATGGCGCCCACATACCCGTGCAAGACAGCGAGTGGGTTGTAGTGCACACGGTTGCAATCGTTGCATTCCGAGAGGAGGATACGAAAATACCTCGGAAGCATCGATGTCGAAGAAGTACTGTGAAAAATCGCTCCTTCGGTTTCGGAACAATGCTTTTTATATGTTTGCTAGTTGGTAAATTGTAATGCGATTTTGATAGCGACCCAGCCTTCTCTGCCTCAGTTCAGATCTCAGTCAAACTGAATCAGCCGAACAGCTGATACTTATAAAAAACAAAACGCGTTAGCTCAGGCCGATCAAACGTAGTCGAGCTCAACATAGAATTTACCTTTGATGTTGCAGATTGTCCACAAAGCTGGGGTCAACATATAGGAAAGCGATCTACGCTATCAGAAACAGCCAACTGTTCCTATTTTGCCTTAGATTAGACCCCGCTCACCCAACATTAATCCAATATTTTTCCTGCTTCACATGTAATTTCCGCACATTGGCGACGGAGTATATCGAATAATCTTGGCGGTTAACCAGTGACGAGAATATCGCTGATAATGAATTACACAACACAAATGTGCGCCACTGCACTTCGCTAATAACTAACGCCACGTGCTTCTCCGCTTCGCAGGGAGCCGCCTCGATGCTTCTCGCCAGTCTGGAGAAGGAGCGGGAGCTGCTTCGCGTCTTCCTCAAAGTCTCCCAGATGGAGAACAACCTCCTGCGACGGATGAACCTCAGCTCCTTCCTCATGGTGAGTAACTTCAGTTCATCAGCTTCTGCCTTCATGTGAGTCACTTCAGTTCGTCATGTTAAGCTCCTTCCTCGTGGTGGGTCAGTTCAGTTCGTCAGCTCCTTCCTCATGATTAGTCACTTCAGATCGTCAGCTCCTTCCTCATGGTGAATCACTTCAGTTCGTCAGCTCCTTCCTCATGATGAGTCACTTCAATGCTTCAGCTCCTTCCTCATGGTGTCACTTCAGTTCACATATTGTGTTGTATTTGACCTTGCAACACTCTCCAAAGCAAATAGGTTATTCCGAGTGGCGAAGTTAAGTTAGACGATACGCCGGCTCTGATGACCGTTAGCCCCAGTCGGTAGTGTAGCCAGGTCGCACCTCATGGTAAATAGACTACTATCATCCCGCATGCTAAGCAGCCACTGCATTCGTCCTTTTTCTGGTGCTCATCTCGCGGTCAGTGACTGCACCGAATGCGGATTGCGTTCCATACCACAACCCTTGCTGCGCACTCATTCTTGTCCCAACATTCCAAGTTGCAGTTCGATGCGCAAGTAACGAATCTGTGACGAGTGAAACTCTATTACGTCACATTTCCTCAAGCTTGCAGTCGAGGTCAGTATGTGCACCTACCGCTGACGGCCACAGTGACTTCCTGTGACCCGCAGTTGCCTGATCCAGCGGGTGACCAAGTACCCTGCTGCCTGTCCGGCCTGCGGAAACGTCACCCCTCGCGGCCAGTCACGGGAGCAGCGCGCGCTGGCGAGTCGCGGAGAGGAATCGAGCTGCACCTGAGAGGCACATGAACGCAGTTGAGTGACTGGTGAGTGAGCGAGAGTGCTCGCTGGTGACTGGGTGGCTGGGTTGTCATGCTGAAGTGCTGGGTGATCCATACTGAGTGCTGACGCCCTGCTGATGTAGCTGAGTGGATGGGTGCCTGAGGGTGTCCATACTGAGTGCCGTGAGTCGGCAACGGCAATATTACGGGTCCGCAGAGCAGCAATGGAGACCGTAAAAATGACTGCAGATTTTCTAGCCAGATCCCTGTCGTCAATGAACGGATATGTCAAAGGTAAAACCCAGCTGAACGTCAGTGAATTCATTTGAGCCTTCATCGAATGGAGAACGCTCGTAGCGTGATTTCATTCTTGATAAAGGGCTCGTGTATCAAATAGAATACGAACATCGGTGAGTCACAGGCTTCCACCACAAGACCACTGGCAAGGTACCTACTTGAAGGGAAAAAAGCAACACTATGGCTCAGGAAAGCTTGCTGGAATGAGCTTTGAAACCCTCATAAATCAAGTACCTTTGACCTTCCCTTCCGCCGCATTTCACCATGAACTACCTACTGCACAGCAAACGCTCACCGAACCGTATACACAACGCGGAACTGATAAAGGAAAACAACTAGAAAATATCCGCATTGAGAAACGGGAGAAACGGGAAAATCCACGGTCTTAAGCAGACTCGAGTCATCAGAGTCAATTCTGATTAAAATCAGACTCAACTGAGGTGAATCAGAGTTCCGAGCGGACTGTGAAGCTGCTACAAGTAAAATAGGTTAAACAACCGAACCCCACTGCAATTAGTTGGACCATCCCCTCCCCACACACACAAAGCCAGTCATGACAAGTAAATACACCGGTGATTTATGTGATGACAAATTGCCCCAAAATGACCTCATATCCGCCACAGTGCCGACGCTGAAGCGGTGCCATAGACGCCCAAGGTCAGCCGGAAATAGCGACTATTTACCCACCGAGGAAGGCGTGATATGACGCAGTAGCAGACCGGCAGAGCAGGACGAGGGAGGAGGCGCTGCACCATGACCACTTCCTTGAGCCGCGACAGGGCCGATGATAGCCGAGAGTTTGTAGAGTCCAAACTGGCATTGGAGAGGCCCATGCATGGCATGTAGAGGCCCGTTTTGATCATCGGAAGCCCATTCCAGCATTCAGAGGACAACTCTGACCCAGGGGGCCTGGTCTCACCAACTGATGGCCTACTCTGATCCCACTGAGGAGTAAGGAGTAAGTTCGGGCAGGGCCCGCCAAGCCTGAAGGGGCCCACACAAGTCGGAGGTCTGGGTGACCCATTATTGCTGCGAGGCGGCCCCTTGACCGAATATGGATCCACCACCGCGGTGTCCAGTAGCGCAGTGGCGGATTGTGGCGCAGTGGCGGATCCAGTGGATAGCTGATGTACGATACCAGCAGCAGACCGAGACTGATATGAGTGTGTCAATACCGACCAATGCGTATGTATGTAGTAACCTGTGTTGTCATGCGTTCGGCAGGCGGCCAAGGACAGCGGCGGCTCGCGGATCTGGCGGCGCATCTCCATGATGGGAGCCGGAACGACGCCGATAAAACGCAGCGTCTCCGAACAGGACATCAGTACACTGCGCCTGCGCAAGGTAAACAGGCAGACGGCTGCAGGTTCGGCAAGTTCAGGTAGACAACTACGATGATATGTGCACTGGCTGACCTAACCTATGACCTTTATTGTATTGACTGCTATGGCCTGCGGTGGTAGTGCAGTTAATCGATGTAGCCTAGAGAAGATGATGAGAGGTTACCTGCATCTCGAGAAGCTCAGCTTGGCATGGAGCTAGCGATATTTCCTCAGTCTTTCAGTTTGGTCAAGATCCGATGCATCGATGCTTCCACTGATACAGCCTTACCCGCCCTTCAGTTCGGCCTGGAGGTGTAACAGTACCCCGCCCGCCCGTCAGTTCGGCCTGGAAGTGTAACAATACCCCGCCCGCCCTCAGTTCGGTCTCGAGGCACTCGAGTGGAGCGCCGAGGAGGCGACCGTCACCCTGGAAGGCCGCCTCCTGTACACGCAGCCGGCTGAGAACAACTGGACGCGCCGCGGCCGCTTCTCCGTCCGCATGACGCCCGTGCACGCGCTGCTGGTGACCCGCGGCGGCGGCGCGGCCGACTGGACCGGCCACCTGGCGGCGGGAGAGCGAACCCTGTTCCCCCACACCGGCCGGCTACAGCAGAGCGCGCTCCTGCTGGTGAAGGACAAAGCGGCGAGCCGAATGGCGCTGGTCAGGGTAGGTGGCGCTGCAGGCGGCGAGGTGTCTCGAGAGGACACGGCGGGGGGTTGGAGGGGAGAGATAAGGATAACTGAAGGTGTTCTGGGACCAAACTTGAGTGATCTGGAAGGTGGTATGGCGTAAATTTGAGTTGATTTTATCAGTGTGATGGGGTTAGTTTGATAAACATAAAGTTGATGATTAGTGTGGCATATTGTTCGACAAATAGGATTATCAGTGAGCTTCCCGATCTCACTGGTAACTTCTATGGAAATGAGCCACCCTTTAAACTATGATCGATGATAAATCGATGTGCGCCGGCTGTGTGGATGATGCACACAGTTAAACGCCTGCGTTTCTTCCACAGGAGCCGCTGTTTCTGGACAAGTGCATCATCTGCACGGATCCAGAGGTCCGCGAATGCTTCGAGATTCACGAATGTGCTACCAAAGAATCACTAATTGTGAAGGTGAGCGCCACGCTTGTTTAACTGACAGCACTTATTTCACAGGCACGGTATTTCAATAACCGCCTATGCTGTCGCTAACAGGTCTACCTTCCTTTATTTCAAAATAAGGCTATCTTGATCGAATTTGCAATACATATAATCCGGTTTACATTCAGCCAGTGAAACCATACATTGCTATCTTTTCACATTTTCAGATTGTGTCTTTGTCAGTCCAAAGGCCTTGGCAACTGATCGCTTCTCCGATATTTTCATAAAAGCTTGTTACCGAAGCTGGGCCTAGAGCTTGCGTTAAAATAAATGCGTCGCTCGATGCAGACAGCTGTTCCCAATAGACTTGCCAACCGCACATTGGTCGCGCAAACACGCATCCGTGACTCAAGTTGCTTACTTCGCAGAGTGCTGCAACCCAAACCGTCCCATGTTCTGACCTGATCTGAACTCACGGTGACCTTTCGCAGGCGGAGGACGGTGAGCGGACCGATCTGTGGCTCCGCCACCTCCAGTACCTCGCACAGCGGCTCGGCAGCTGGCGAAAACGCCGCAACGGCCTGGCCAACATCATGATCGGGCTATCCGAGATGTAGGTGCTGCCACCTATACGATGCGGCCGGTGTATGGTGCTGCCATCTGTGATAATCTGCGGACGCGCACCGTCGACGCTTTCGCGACGGTGTCGTGCCACCGTGGCCTTCGATGTGTGCCCTAGCTGTGACCTGTGACCGTAACGAATGGAGAATGTACCGTACCGTGGTAAGATGAATGTATAGACGATCTGTGCACGCGAGCGTTCGTGTGTGTCTAAGCGTAGTCGAGAGGCTAATATGCGAGTCGGCCGATATCGTGTATCAAAGGCATCTCTCCGCAGCTTGTATAGTCTCAAAGTGCTAATATATACAACAATCAATATCGTTGATGTTTTGTGAGCCGATGGAAAGACAGTTTGAATGAGAGACGCGAAAGACAAAGATGACTGGTGTTCCGACACATCTCAGTCGACACGTAGCGTGTAGCGAGCCGAGACGCGTCAGCAATGTTTGCACCCTTGCCTTTATCGGTTACCGGATTAGTGTAGAGTGTAGGTAGACTGTAGACTAGATCATAGGGGCCAAAAATGCCTAGCCAGCCTTGGATGGGTATAGCAACGGCATATCAAACGCGTCCGCCTTTGTAGCTCAGTAGGGGAGAGCACTGGGATTCTGATCTCAACCGGTGTCCCTATAAGAAGCACATAACTCGTCACGTCATGAAAACGTTGACAACGTTCATACCAAGGCTCTTTAACAAGGTCTATACTCTATAACAAGGTAGGCCATTACGGAAAAAACAGGGTCTCAAGGCATGATTGCTCGTGACGTCAGGTGCACATGACGTATGCTAGCCGGAATGATCCGCGTGTTAAATCCGATTGGGATCCCAATATCCAACCCGGAAACTAAAAAGGCTAGCAAGTCGCGGAAAACAGCGTTCAAAAGCTCTCTTCAAGGTCATTCAAAATTACTTGGGCGTTATTTGGCTCAGGTCAATATTGAGGTCACCAGAGGTCATCAGCCATGCTTCATGAAAAATATGCAGTGCTTCCTTTTCAGAGAACATGCATTGGATCCGGCCAATTATTTCAAAATCATGCCATTTTAGCTCATTGTTGATGACTCGGTGGAATTATTGCTCAGTGACTTCTGAAAGGTCAACTGAGGTCATATCAGGTCACCAGCACGTTTTTGCCAATTACTATTGATAGAAGAAAGATATAGACGAGCAAGTGACAGTGACACCATTGTGTTTGTCTCGTCGGGTCACGTCGCCCCATATGCAGCATGGGTCACCAAATTATCATGACCAGAGGTAAAATTGTAATTTGACGTGACCGGGTCACCATTAAAGGGACACTGCCACCTTAACATTATATTTGAGTTGAGATATCCATTTTCCGTGCTAAGCATTGAAACTAGCGGTGTCAATCGGTAACCAAAATCTTGGTTACCGAAAAAAATTGTGTGACTGATTTGGTAATCGGTCGGTCAGGCTTATAAATTTTTGGACACTTTTTGGTCAGCTTAATCTTAAACAATTCGCTTTTTGTCACATTTTTACGCATTTATATTTCTATCCAGCAAATTGATACACAATTTGCTCGAAATTAAATTAATTCATGTTAATGTTTTTAGTCTTGCTTGCGGCATTCACTATTTTGCTTTAGAAATGTATTTAGTTCCTTTTTCACAATTATAATGTCTTTTTGGAAACTGTAAATGTGCGTTTTATTAATTTTCATGTTAACAAAGCCATTTTTGCCAGTGTGTATAATTATGTATACTATTTGAAAATCGGTCAAATCTTGGACATTTTTGGCCTCAACAAAAATCGGCCAATATTTGGACAACCAAAAAGCCTCCTGATTGGTATTGGATTGGTTTTGGTCAGGATATTTTGGGAAAATGACATCACTAATTGAAACTATGCATAGCATAAGTTAAAACAACCACCGAGGTCGAATCACAAAGAAATTTGAGTTTGGTTTTTGACATCTGTAAGATCCTCAGTCCCCAATGTATTTGATCGGGGACCCTGATCCGATGACGTCTTTCTTCACTAAATGTTGATGATAGTCGACTTGCTTTACATTTGACCATACGTTAGCCGAACATATGGCAGCGTGAAGGTTTTCTCTATTCCCGAAATTCCTTCATATGAAGTCATCAGCCCAAATATTGAAACTTAACTTTTTATGAAATTGAGCACGGTTTGTGAGAAACAAATGTCATAATCGTGTTCGGCAGCAATTACTTCATATTTAGCACCACAAGCGGCGTACATTTGAGAACTTTTGGGAAGGTGGCAGTGTCCCTTTAAAGTTGAAAGGGACAGTGCCACAGAATGTGAGTGGGTTAATTTTAGAAACATATAGATGAGTAGTGTGCGTGCGTGCGGTGTGATGGGGGTAATTGTTGGGGTTGCAATCCCGGACCAGTATCTCGGCAACCGCACGGATATGGGACAGACAGCTGTGTAGACAAATGATCAGCCCACGCCCTGCAATTCACTATCTATGCTTCTTGCAAAAGCAATATGGAAATATAAGCAACTTTGTCTAAGGATATTTTTTTTAATCAGCTATCAATCAGCATAAGCAAGCGACATCCGACGAGTTTTCAGCCTTGCACGAGACTTATGTCCCCAACCCCCCGTTTTCTGGATCCGTCAATGGTCGAGGTCGTCTGACAGATCGACTGCAGCTGTGGTGTATGTTGACAGGTGCATATGACTCGTTTCTAGAAGTAGCGGTCAGTTTGTACCTCATACAAGGAACCCGTCGAGAAATAGAAATACGACCAATAGCATATAACACAATGACCGCAACCTTTCGACCACTTTCCGCAGTTAACTGGTATAACTGCTAACACCAGTAAGACGCCTTAAACGGCGAGGGACGAGCGAGTCCGAATAAATCCGCGTCAATTTATCACCCCGTCAACGGAGGTTCGTCCTTGTGCAAACTCTTTTGAATTATTTTAGTTATGGTGTTTGTTTTGCCGTCGACAATATATCGAACTAAATCGATACTTTGAACTAAATAGGTTTGGCAGCGTTATTTTCCATTTGCATGGAGTATAATGCACGTTGTGAGAAAAATGATCACCAAACCGAAGAGGAATATTGCTAGTTAAATATATAATATTTTTCATAAACCTACTCCCTTCTTTCTTAGCAATACGGCAAACTTAATTTGGCGAAGCAAGAAGAGCGTTTTACCCGACTTGAAATGGTGAACGTTCACAGGCTATGAGTTAAGCTGACTACGCTATGCTTAGAGATCGATAATTTATTTTGGAGCCTCGATCGTGGATGGCTGATTGTTTTTCAAGACACAAAATAAATTTGGTTGAGTAAAAGTGATGCATATTTTCATTTGGTTCATTTTTGTCTGCATTAATGTTTAGGAGTTATAGGAAACCGGAAAAACTTTGGTAGGCTACTAAATAATAAGCGTGTTACATCCACAAAATACCTAGCGACAAAAATAAAACAAAGAATGACAGCAAGAAATAAACGTTATACACCCAAATTTAATAGTCACAAATGAAACAATGCAATTAAAACGCAGACCACTGTATTGTAATGAGTATCGGTTGGATAAATCGTTAGTAAGCCAGAAGTTGATGTCAGTTATCTAGTAGTTTGAATGGATTATCATTCAAGAAGTGAAATAAATGGAAAATGTAATATATGTTGTGCTAATCCAGTACATTTTTTACGCAAAATGACTGCAGGTACTTCACTATCGTTGATCCTGATGAAGCTCCCATCTCTTCAACATAAGCGAGCGTGGAAGTGATAGGCCGTACGTACACCGCCTAAGCGGTGTCTCGCGTAGTACGGTTTTACCGCAAGTGTGCAGTTTTGCCAGCCGCACTAAATTATGTTTTAAGCCTGTTCTAGGTCTCAGATAAACAATTAGTTACAGCATGATCAGAAAGATACCTCTTCCTCTGACACATACATTTCAATATGTTGTGACCTGCATATACTCCATTATAAGCTTCAAATGTTGTAGCAAAAATCAATTTTGGTGGTATTAGATGGATTTGATTGCGCTTACAGCTGCATCATTTTTATCGTCTAGCACCCTTTGGTTTGGAAGCTAGGGGTGTAATGAAAGGGATATGATCGTCAATAAACATATTACAGGCAGATTAACAGCGAAATGACTGCATTAAAACCTCAATTTGGGCATGCATTCTAGCATATCTGTAGCACTAATCTGTAGTAGCATTGGTCTGACAGATTAGTGTGTTTCATCGCTTCACGTCCCTTAGGTGGCTGAGCACTGATTTATTGTGAAGACGTCATACCAATCTATGATTTTGCGATTGTTAGCCATAAATTTTGCACGTGCCACGCGCCGCTGATCGACACATAGTGCATACGCCGGGCGGATCGTTTCTCTACGCAATCTGTGTTTGATTCGTGTCTTTGCGACTTTTGGTTGCCGAGATATAGGTCCGGTATTGCAACGATGTTTTGTAGATAATTTTCGTGGAACGGAACAGGGGTGCACGTGCGCACGTGCTAGTGTGACCCAGAGTTTACCTGTGCAACATTGGCCAGTGGTGTGGTTTTCCGCCACACCAAATTTTAGCTTTTAGCGTCCAGCCGTTTCTCAGTACAGATGGACTAATAACTATGCACCCCTAACGCGCACGTGTCACACGCCGTGTTGACCCATCACATGAGAAGAACATGTCAATAATCAAATGCATTGCATGGGGCTATCTTGGTGGCGAAGACCGCTTGTCAACTCGATGCGGTTCAAAAGATACAAGCCTGACCAGGTCGCGGTCCGGCCGGCCGGCCGCTTATGTGAGAAAAATCCGGTATTCAATGAGGACTCGCTCGCGCTTCGCGCTCGCTCGTAACAAGGATCCCTAACAGCGTTTACCGTATTCAAATGTATATGGATGCAAAGGCCAGCGGGGACTTCGGCTTATTAAGTAGCGGGTTAGATCGACGTTGATTTAATGATGAATAAAAAAGCAGAGTACAAGCCACAAGGATCACTCCTTATTTCCTGTACGGCTTCTGCAAAAGGTCTAAAAATCGTGCTCGAATGCGCAAATCAATGAGATCAAGTCATAAAAAGCGTCAGTTATTTCCTTAACTAAATCGGAAAGGTATATCGTAGATAAACCCAGTCAGTATGTGGTGCCTTACACGCTTGGATTAATTCGTTCAAATATGTTGCATCGCAGATTTCAATGACGGCTTCCGCCTCTCAAAACTCAGTGTCGTGTAGGCTACCCCCTAACCTTTGTAATCCGCGATTTCATTGGAGCTGGGCTACCCACCCCTGACCTTCATTGTGACCCGTGGTTCCACTGGAGCTCCATCATCGTATGCCACACCCGCGCTTCACCACAACCCATCCACACGTCAACCAAAGAAAGGAAACCGGGCTGACTGTTCACCATTGTATTGATTTACTTTGCGGCGGGCTTCTTGGCGGCCTTCTTACCACCCTTCTTGCCTTTCGTCTTCTCCAGCTTGTTCTTTTTGGTCTGCAAAGAAAGAAACAACTGTCAGTGAGGGAACAAGGTACACATACAAATGTCGTGTTCGGTGCAAAACTAAGCGAAATAAAACTGCATTAAGCCAACATAGTTATGATAATGAAATTCCGTCAAAGCCAGGAAAGTTGAAGATGTCATATATCGGCATGAAATATAATGCCGAGCATTCGTGCGACTAATCAATCATTAAAAAGGTAACTGATGTGTCAATGGCAGACCCGATGAATGACCTCATGCGCAAAGAGTCGCACAGAACAACGGCAGTTTATTAACGAGACTAATGCTGTTTTCAAAATATGCCTCTGTTGCCACAAAACGACGACGGAGCACGACTCTCGTCACCTTCCGTACAGGGATATGTGGTGGTGATGGTGGTGGGATATGTGGTGGTGGTGATGGTGGTGGTGTCTGTGCCACGGCTGCTGCAGAGCGCATCAGGTGAACATTTTCCCCACAGTTACGGGAGTCAAGCGAAGGCTAAATGTAACAGATTGTGTATTTCTAAGGTTTATTCATTTAAAGGCAACTTGCCCACATGCCCAATGGCAAGATGCTAGATTATTTTAAGAACGAGGAAACACACTTAGGGCAAATTGAAGAAATGTTCGCGATGGCACATACATAATTTTGACATCGCAAAATATTCTTGTCTGTGTCAATCAGAGTTGCAATTAGCATTGCCAAGCAAAAGAGCGATTGTGATAAATTCAACACAATTTCAAGATAAGGACCATTAAGTGATTCAATTCCAACATGTTATTATTTTCTTTGACACTGCCATTCTTCATCAAAAGCTACTGGAAATGTGGGTTATTAACTGAAGAAAATGTATACTCAAAAGACAAATTGGTTACAGATTGTATGTCTACCCACTACCCAGCACAGATTACCAAAACTCATACTTAATTTCTAACTATATTTCAAGGCTGCAGAACATAATGAGGCTGTTCCAGCACCCTCGACCTAATCCACTTGCGATTTCATTTTTTTCACCAGTCGTTCTCGCACCTCAACTACAATCGGTTGACCCTCCACCAATCTCAACCAGCTGAGCAAAATCATAACCTTTCGGCGAGCGGTTAAGGCCGGTAGAGGAAGCTAACATTCGTCACGTGACGACAGTAATTTGGCACACTGGCGCGCGTTGGTGACACGCTGTCCATTGTTACATTGAAAACATCTGCCGTCCGTTCCCGTGCTCCGCCGCGCCTCAACCGGCGGGATGGAAACATTTTCCGGTTGAGGGCGCTGGACCAGCCCCAATGCAACAATGTCCATACAATTTCGGTAGTAACCATATCAAAATCCCACCAGTCGCACAGCATTCAAAGGAATCTATCAGCATCCCATCCGGGACCACATCCGCTGAGCTTGTGAAGCACCCTACTGACCAACCCACACAAGCCCACTGAGTCCACACTACCTGACATCCAGCCCACAGCGCCAAAACCACGCATCTGACGCCCCCCCCCACCCCCCCCCAATCTCGAACACACCACACCCTGCATCTTGAGCTTGGAGTAGGCGTCCCGGATGATGGCCGTGCGCGCCTTGCGCAGCTTCCACAGCTTGAAGCGCTCGAAGTCGTTGAGGCCCTCCGATCGCTGCTTGGCGCGCAGGTTCTTGCACCAGCGGCTGGCCTCCCACGTCTCGGAGACGTGGCGGCTCTCCCACTGCTCGCGCACCATCTGCGTGCTGGCCGTGTGCGGGATGCGGATCCGCAGGCCGGTGATGTGCACGTTCTTCAGGTTCACGACCTGCCGGCGCACGGCCGAGCACGGGCCGTCCACCAGAACCTGCCGCGGTGGGAGGGGGGGGGGGGGTCAGAGATGATCGTGCACGACCGGACACGGGTGGGATATGAGCGTTTAACGAGGTGACCGCCGGACTAGGCATCACCACGGAGAGCGATCTCGCCCCCCTCTCTCCCCCTGTCTGTATGTCTCCCCCCCCCAAGCGGGGAGACAGGAAACTAACGTCATCGTCAGAAGTCGGAAGAGAACCCATGGATTCCGAGTACAATGCCCTGCCAACTGAGAGTATTTAGTACTCGGACCAATCGGACATGTACACTGTACAGGTCTAGAGAGCTAAGATGACTTGCTAACAAAAGGGCAAGGCTTTAAGAGCATATTGCACTGTCAACCTCACCAAACTGATGAAAAACAGAC
>VOPJ01013858.1:0-58090 GCA_014673585.1 Semibalanus balanoides
CAATATAGTCGGATATCGTTGGTTTATAGCTAATAGCATGCATATTTGCAAGCGAATTTGGTTTTAATCTTTGACGAATATTATGGACAAATAGTCATAGTTTATGCCCAACGCCGATGGGTTTTGTCAACCTGTCATTATCATTCGCTGTATGACGAAAGCTTTACCTACAATTGGACGAAGCGTTTTGCGTTGACGGAGATATCAGCTCAATGAACGAAAATTTAATGCAGATGGCCATATGAGGAGTCCAGCCTGTATTTGCTGATGCATGCCAATTACTAATGAAGACGCCGAGAGAGGATTTGTGCTGCAATGACGATTGCCGAATGTACCGTTCAATTGGTTATCGACAATTGGCCATCCCGTAATGCAAAAAGGTGTAGTAGCCGTTTTCACAAAGGATTTATTTTCACCCGGTAGTACCCGATTGTACCCGGAATTACCCGGTAATATGTGTTTATGAATTTCATTATACAAAGAAAACTAACGGGAAATTTCGCATGATAAGAGCAGATAATTGTACATGAATACATAAAGTTTCAATTGATAAAAAAATGGAAAAGCCTTGTTTCTAGACTAAATTACCCAAAACGCACGTAAGTACTACCGGGTACTACCGGGTACTACCGGGTACTACCATGGTACTACCGGGTACAAATAAATCCTTCGTGAAAACGGCTAATATGTTGCTACTCATTTGAATCAGCTTCAGTAAGTTTTGTTTGTGTCGATGGGGTTTATATAATCAGAATATCAGAAGCTCTTAACCATGCCATTGACTGGGGGAGGTGACCCCCCCCCCTCCTGACGAACTTTCCCAATAGCTCATCAATCAATAGTGCTATTAACATGAAACATTGGGTACATTCTCCTTGATCAATTTTACGTCTTCTGCGCAAAAATAAAGCAATTTCTTCGAACAAAAAAAATGCGCGAATCTAGTGTCGTCCACTCCCCCAAGTTTGACCTAAAACAAATCAATTTAACGTTACAAGTCGTACGAAGACCAAAATTGTGTTTAGCAAAATGCAATACAAAGGTCAAAAGAAAGGAAATGGCAAGAGCTACACAAAAACATTAATGATATTTTAACGACATTATTTGTGAGCCCTTTGCCATTTCTTTTTAAAAATGCCCACCATATCACTTTTCAAAGATATTAAAACAGAAATATAAATTAGAAAACCATAAAAGGACATTGAACAAAAAAATATTGACATGTTCCTTAAGTATAAATGACGTATTTATCTATTTATACTTATGACGTATTTATTTATTGTTGTTAATGACAAGCTACGAACAAATAACCGTCACCACTGCATTTATGGTGCAATACTGGCCCAGACACATTTTTTTGTTTCTATATTTATCCATTTCAAATTTTAACTTGATCTTATCTGAGCTTGATTTGAGTTTGACATTAAATTCATTTCAATGAGGTGAAGTCGTAAAATGATTATCACTGTCCAATTTTATGTGTTGAATAATCCATAATACATGTATCGCATGACTTTCGTAGATCGTTTGCATATAGTGATCTTTTGTGGCCTGACCTTGACCTTGACCATTGTCATCAATTAAGCTCACGTAGGATTTGTATTATACTTTTGAGAGCACTTTGGGTGATAATGGTTGTTATCGAAGGCTTTGTATGGAAAGTATGACCCATTACTCAAATATCTCGATTTTGAACTTTGACCTGACTGACATGGGACCTCAATTACAAAATGTCGAACATTCGTTAGATGCGCGTCGTTGAGAGATTTTGAATGCCGTCTGGCGCATCTCGCTCCGTTCATTGGTTCGATTTAACCAGGAGGAAGATACTCTCGCCCACTGCTCCCTCACTGCCCCCCCCTCACCCCTCTAGTCAATGACGCGGCCGAGACCCCAGTCAGTGATGGGTTAATAGATAACGTTTGCCAAATTCTAGTCATTTCCATACCATCGCTTCGGAATCTAATTTCAGTGTGCTGCGAAGATCGAACTTCATTAAATCCAATTGACAGTTCGATAACAAGGATGGTGTTATTGGGAAAGGATCCTTCCTGCATTAGGTTCTCCTTTAAAGATGAAAATATGCAGTGAAAAGCATGTGTCTTGACTTCAACCACGTTGTTTTGATGGTACTGTTAACAAAAACTGCACAGTTTTTAAAATACCTACTTTTTTGACGACTTTGACATAAGACATACGATTGCTGATGAAAATTCAAATTATTTATATGGCTGGAATATTGCAAAAAAAAATATTATACGCATGCACATACATATGCAATAGAGATGTTACTTTGTAAATCAAATAAGCTAGTGAGCAGCCAGTGAAACAACTCAAAATTGATTTGTTAATGTTTACTCTGTAGCCAGCGTTCAAAGTGCCCTCCAAACCCAAAAGAGAACTACATAGTCGAATAAACCTGGCTAAATATAGGTGTAGACCGTTCAGTGAAACGAGTATAGTGTTTCCGCATTACACGCCTAAGATCAGGCACACTTAAAGCGAGTGAATTACGGCAGGATAAAACAGCAAAAGTAATCCAGCACTCAAGTGCAAATGAGCAAGGCAAAAGACCCAACCCACTTTAATGACTATGAAACTAAAGCGCTGCGAAAGCAATATGGCGAGCCTGAGCAAAACAAATGCATGAAATCCCTGGAAACAGTGAGAAGGGCAGAGAGCCGATGCGAGGCAGATGAGCTGGGCGAAGCAGAGGAGCTGGGCGAGGCAGAGGAGCTGGACGAGGCAAATGAGCTGGGAGAGGCAGACGAGCTGGGCGAGGCAGAGAAGCAGGGCGAGCAGAGAAGCTGGGCGAGGTAGAGAAGCTGTGAGAGACAGAGGCGCTGGACGAGGCAGAGGAGCCGGGCGAGGAAGAGGAGCTGGGAGAGGAGCAGGAGCTGGGCGATGAAGAGGAGCTGGGAGAGGAAGAGGAGCTGGGCGAGACAGAGGCACTGGGCGAGGCAGAGGAGCTGGGCGAGGCAGAAGAGCTGGGCGAGGAAGAGGCGCTGGGCGAGGCAGAGGAGCTAGGCGAGGCAAAAGAGCTGGGCGAGGCAGAGGAGCTGGGCGAGGCAGAGGAGCTGGGAGAGGAACAGTAGCTGGGCGATGAAGAGGAGCTGGGAGAGGAAGAGGAGCTGGGAGAGGAACAGGAGCTGGGCGATGAAGAGGAGCTGGGAGATGAAGAGGAGCTGGGCGAGGCAGAGAAGCTGGGCGAGGCAGAGAAGCTGGGAGAGGCAGAGAAGCTGGGCGATGAAGAGGAGCTGGGAGAGGCAGAGGAGCTGGGAGAGGCAGAGGAGCTGGGAGAGGCAGAGAAGCTGGAAGAGGCAGAGAAGCTGGAAGAGGCAGAGGAGCTGGGAGAGGCAGAGGATCTGGGCGAGACAGAGGATCTGGGCGATGCAGAGGGGCGGCAGCAGCCTCGTTTCTCCGGCGGTACGTCGTCGTCATGATGACGGCTGGACAGCGGCGCCAGCCCGCGCCATCCACGTCATCAATGAGTAGAATAGATGAAAGACGGATGTCGCCGCATCAATCAAAACGCGTCACCCAGGGAGCTGGCGATAAATGGTGGACGGAGGCGACAGTCACTGACAAATAGAGGGAAGGGGGGTCACTGCCAAACAGAGGAACTGGATAGCAGTCACTGCCAGACAGAGGAACTAGACAGCAGTCACTGCCAGACAGAGATACTGGACAGCAGTCACTGCCAAACAGAGAAACTGGATAGCAGTCACTGCCAGACAGAGAAACTGGACAGCAGTCACTGTCAGACAGAGGAACTGGACAGCAGTCACTGTCAGAAAGGGGAACTGGACAGCAGTCACTGCCAGATAGAGGAACTGGATAGCATTCACTGCCAGACAGAGGAGCTAAACAACAGTCACTGTCAGACAGAGGAACTGGATAACAGTCACTGCCAGACAGAGGAACTGGACAGCAGTCACTGACAGACAGAGGAACTGGATAGCAGTCACTGCCAGACAGAGGAACTGGACAGCAGTCACTGCCAGACAGAGGAACTGGACAGCAGTCATTGTCAGACAGAGAACTGGACAGCATCACTGCAGACAGAGGAACTGGATTAGCAGCCACTGCCAGAAGAGGAACTGGATCAAGCAGTACTGCAAACAGAGATACTGACAGCAAGTCACTGACAGACAGAGATACCTGGACAGCAAGTCACTGCCAAGACAGAGGAAACTGGATAGCAGTCATGCCAGACCAGAGGAACTAA
Source organism: Semibalanus balanoides (assembly GCA_014673585.1). Lineage (NCBI taxonomy): Eukaryota > Metazoa > Arthropoda > Thecostraca > Balanomorpha > Balanidae > Semibalanus > Semibalanus balanoides. Next base: position 4,229 of record VOPJ01013858.1, read on the forward strand.
CAGCAGTCACTGTCAGACAGAGGAACTGGACAGCAGTCACTGCCAGAACAGAGAACTTGGATAGCAGTCACTGACAGACAGAGGAACTGGGACAGCAGTCACTGCAGACGAGAAACTGGATAGTACAGTCACTGCCAGACAGAAGAACTAGACAGCAAGTCACTGCAAAACAGAGATACTGGATCAGCAGTCACTGCCAGAAAGAGGAACTGGGATAGCAGTCACTGCCAGATAGAAGGAACTGGATAGCATTCACTGCCAAGAAAGAGAACTGGACAGCAGTCACATGACAGACAGAGAACGGACAAAACAGTCACTCGCCTAAACAGAGATACTGGACAGCAGTCACTGACCAGACAGAAGGAACTGGACAGCAGTCACTGCCATACAGAGGAACTAAGACAGCAGTCACTGCCAGACGAGGACTGGACAGCAGTCACTGACAAGACAGAGGAACTGGACAGCAGTCACGTGTCTACTGAGGAAACTAGACAGCAGTCACTGACAGACAGAGGAACTGGAACAGCAATCACTGCCAGCAGCAGGAACTGGATAGCAGTCACTGCCAGATAGAGAACTGGATAGATTCACTGCCAAGACAGAGGAACTGGACAGCAGTCACTGACCAGACAGAGAATACTGGACAACAGTCACTGCCAAACAGAGGACTGGACAGCAGTCACTCGACAGACAGAGGAACTGAACAGCAGTCACTGAACAGACAGAGGAACTTGACAGCAGTCACTGCCAGATAGAGGAACTGGATAGCATCACTGACACAGATCATTGAGGAACTGGACAGCAGTACACTACAGACAGAGATACTGGACAACAGTCACTGCAAACAGAGATACTGTTTGGAACAGCAGTCCTGACAAGACGAGAGGAACTGGTACAGCAGTCAACTGCCAGACAGAGGAACTGGCTAAGCAGTCACTACCAGATAGAAGGAAATGGATAGCATTCACTGCCAGACAGAGGAACTAAACAACAGTCAATTGCCAGACAGAGGAACTGGAATAACAGTCACTGCAGACAGAGTACTGGACAGCAGTCACTGGCCAGACAGAGATACTGGACAGCAGTCACTGCCAATACAGAGGATGATAGACAGCAGTCCACTGACAGCAGAGGAACTGGACAGGCAGTCACTGACAGACAGAGGAACTGGATAGCAGTCACTGTCAGACAGAGACTGGACCAGTACTGACAGACAGAGGAACTGGACAGCATCACTGATCAGACAAGGAACTTGGACAGCGTCACTGTCCATACAGAGGAACTAAGACAGCAGTCAACTGACAGAACAGAGGAACTGGACAGCAGTCACTACAGACAGAGGAACTGGAAGCAGCAGTCACTGACAGACAGAGGAAACTGGATAGCAAGTCACTGTCAGACAGAGAACTGGCAGCAGTACTGACAGACAGAGGGAACTGGCACAGCAGTCACTGACCAGAGCAGAGGAACTGGAGCAGCAGTCCACTGTCATACAGAGGAACTAGACAGCAAGTCACTGACAGACAGAGGAACTGGAACACGCAGTCACTGCCAGACAGAAGGATACTGGATAGCAGTCCAACTGTCCACACAGAAGGAACGGATAGCAGTCACTGCCAGACAGAGGAACTGGATAGCAGTCCTGCCAGACAGAGGAACTGGATGCAGTCACTGCCAGAATAGAGGAACTGGATAGCATTCCACTGCCAGATCAGAGGAATCTGGACAGCAGTCACTGACAGACAGAGATACTGGACAACAGTCACTGGCCAAAACAGAGATTATTGGACAGCAGTCACTGACAGACAGAGACTGGACAGCAGTCCACTGCCAGACAGAGGAACTGGACAGGCAGTCAACTGCCAGACAGAGGACTGGAAGCAGTCACTGGCCAGACAGAGGAACTGGACCAGCAGTCACTGCCAGACAAGGAACTGGATAGCAGTCCCACTGGCAGAAACGAGGAATTGGATAGCAAGTCACTACCACACAGAGGAACTGGATGCAAGTCACTGCCCAGCGAGGAACTGGATAGCAGTCAACTTGCAGAACAGAGGAACTGGATAGCAGTCACTGCAGATAGAGGACTGGATAGCATACCTGCCAGACAGAGGAAAAATGGACAGCAGTCAACTGACAGACAGAGATACTGGACAACAGTCACTGCCAAACAGAAGATACCTGGACGCAGTTCCCCCACCTAACCCAGAAAAAAAAGAGGAACTGGACAGCAGTCACTGCCAGACAGAGGAACTGGATAGCAGTCACTACCAGATAGAGGAACTGGATAGCATTCACTGCCAGACAGAGGAACTAAACAACAGTCAATGCCAGACAGAGGAACTGGATAACAGTCACTGCCAGACAGAGATACTGGACAGCAGTCACTGCAGCAGATTTGGACAGCAGTCACTGATACCAGAGGAATAGACAGCAGTCACTGACAACAAGAGGAACTGGACAGCAAAGTCACTGTACAGATCAGGTAGGAATGATAGCAGTCACTGTCAGAGCAGAGAACTGGACAGCAGTCTACATGCCAAGATCACGAGGAACTGGTAGCAGTCACTGCTCAGACAGAGGGACTGGACACAGTCACTTGACAGACAGAGGAACGCTGGATAGCAGTCACTGCCAGACAGAGGAACTGGACCCAGCAGTCACTGCCAGACAGAGATACTGGACAGCAGTCCAAACTGCCAGACAGAGGAACTGGGATACGCAGTCACTGCCAGACAGAGGAATGGATAGCAGTCACCTGCCACACAGAGGACTGGACAGCAGTCACTGCCAGACAGAGGAACTGGATAGCAGTCACTGCCAGACAGAGGAACTGGATAGCAGTCACTGCCACACAGAGGAACTGGATAGCAGTCACTGCCAGACAGAGGAACTGGATAGCAGTCACTGCCAGACAGAGGAACTGGACGCAGTCACTGCCAGACAAAGGAAACTGGATAGCAGTCACTGCCTAGACAGAGGAACTGGATACGCAGTCACGGGCTCACAGCAGCAGTAACAGCAGTCACTGCCAGACAGAGATACTGGACAGCAGTCACTGCCAGACAGAGGAACTGGATACAGCAGTCACTGCCAGACAGATAGAGGAACTGGACAGCAGTCACTGCCAGACAGAGGAACTGGATACTGGATACCGCTCAGTTCGATGCCAGACAGAAGGACAGGATTACCACCACTTCCAGCCAATCGAAGTTCGATGGTCTTCCGCCCCCTGCTGATTGCTTCGCCACCCTCTCCCGGCCCCACTACTGGCCAGTAGCCACCACCACCACCCGTGTCCGACCCTCGGATATGGTGCCAAACTTGGAGTCAGGTCATCGCTAGCCAATATTGGCGATAGGTGATCAGAGAAATGTCGTCCTAGTGCATTACCGGCGGCTCAGGCAAATGAGAGCGGTGGTGAAGAACATGATACTTGGAGATATTGATCACGGGATGAGTTATGTAAATTTGCTTTATAAAATTGAGCGTGTGCTGGACTTGCTGCGATTAGAGGAGGGCAAAATGAATATGCTAGAGGCAAGGCAAGAGCCACCGCACCTTCAGGATGGACACAAATATACCGTTATAGATGAGTGATGACCTGACCACCGCGCCGTATGCGAAATACTGGGGACAGGGTAGCATTCTGTCTGAATTTGCAGCCTGTCAGACGGCAGCGCTGGAACCCGGTTCATACCGGATTACATCGGATTATGCAGGATTATACAGGATTATACCGGATGACAGCGGGCTTTCGTCGCTCGCAACAATCCTCTGGCTGGCAAATTAGCCACTTAACATGCAACAGAAAATTCCTGGAGAAGATAGATTGGCGGATGTTTTCGGTACGAGCTAAGCGAGTAACTTCACGGCCTAACATTGTCCGAAGTGCTGTCATTTGTTTCACGAGTACGGCTGGTGTTAATTTTTGGGAGTGGATGAGCTATCAGCTTCTGGAGATAGCATCTTACATGACTGTCTGCACTTTAAGTCAATGGCGAACTAATCAGTCTCCGAGATAAGAATGAATACATTAGCTTAGAAGGATGCTGAGTATAGTGATGCCAGTTTCAGAAAAAGTGTCCAATGTCCGACCAATGAACACGACCGTGATCAGCTGTCCGTCCGAAACTGTCCGAAAATTATTGTTCGTCGAAAGGAGAAAAAGTGTGTGGTAAGGTAAGTAAGATATCCCGTGTATCATTCCCAATATATGCATACATAATACTTACCCATATTTTATAAATACAAGAAAGTGTGATGTAAATTAGGTACCTGTGGCACACCATCTTGTTTATTACACTAGTAACTATAAAGTCATTTTCGCGACAAGCCGTCCTAGGGAATAGGGTGTCCGAAAAATTCAAAATAAATATGTTTATGTTTGTCCGAAAACCGAATCGGTCTTCGGACAAATTCAGAATTTCGAAAATGATTGTATCGATTGGCATCACAAGTGCTGAGTCACAACAGCTAAATGACATCGCGGGATGGAAGTTACCAAATGTCTCCATTCTTCAGCAATTCCAGTTCTGATTAGGTTTCCAGTCATCCTGTCCCTGGCCAAAAGCATCAGTCATTGAAAGATGAAACTTTGCACATCGTCATCTATTCCTTAGTCACGGCTGATGAAAGTTGAAACTTTTACAGAAACTGCCGAACTAGCATTTAGTCAGGAGAAGTAAATGGGCTACTTGATTAGATTGGCGTTTTGCCAAGCTGCTTTCGCTTAGCCACTCTCTCAGCATTTGGTAATATGATGGTCCGGGCTTTCTTCAGGGGTGAAAAAAAACGCCGTCCTGCCGATGGCGTCGGCGACCAATAGCCAGCTTTGCTGACTGAAAGTAGTGACCAAAAACGGCCCGGAAAATATTTAGTTTCGTTTGTTTCATTAGCTTTCATTTAGTTTCGCCTTCCCACTGTCTTTAAAAAATCATTAACAGACTTTTACATTACTTAAGTTTGGTTAGGTACTGAAAGTATGATGTCCCTCTAAACGCAAGTTCAAGAAACCTACCACGTCCATCCACCCACCAAGTATCTACCACGTAGCTCCTCGGCGCTCATTCCGGCGCTTTTCGTGCGACACAACGTTAAACCAAATGCAAAAGTGGTTTGTAAAACTCGCCGATACGCGCCGACGAATGGTCGCGGAATGGTCTCTCCTTGGTAGTAGAATAAACAATTACAGTGGAAAGGGCAGGTCCGCTCACCTGCACCCGTCCCTCCTCACCGGCCATTCATCAGTGCCGTCCCTGGACTGTTTACGACCGCCCGAGCCTCGTCCCGGACAATGGTCGCCGCCGACGGGCAAAGGGTACGACCCATTCGGTCCGTTAAACACCTCCAGCGACCCCAGGTAGACATTCCTGAAAGCGTGCGGTTGACCGGAGGTCGGCAGACAATCGACCGCTGAGGGGAGGGGCCAAATTTTGTTCACCTGTCTATCTTTCCGAACCAATTTCGTATCGAGACGATATATGTGCAATCCAAATAAGTCAAATATGAGTTGAATATAATGTACCAGTGCATGTTTTATGGCATGGCTGGCCGACGGCAAAGCTAATCTCGGCCCTTTGGTCAGATTTCGCCCGCTACGGCAAGGTCGCCAGGACTGGGTGTACAGGTGATAGGTCAGTCATGATAAAATAGAGCTGTGCTAACCTCTACCATGCGAGCGGCTTCTGTGCAATAATTATGTCGACATTTGTATGCAAGCTAAACGGCGTACAACTGGTCTTAATTATGTGTATGGCAAGATTTACAAACTTACCGGCTTCTGCTTTTAGGGCTAGGTATGTTATTATCTGTGACTATTTGCTTTTAATTTAAGGATAACAAAGCCCGAATACATATCAGGAACAGGTCGTATTTAGCTATTTGCATTAGACAGAAACGTGGGTGACCAGTCGTTACTGGGATTGGCTGTGGTTCAAGGATTAGATGTGTTAAAACTGAATGGTCACATGCGAACAATTTTTAGGAAAATAATCCCGTCGGCGACCAGCTTTCAGCTTTTTTTAGCCCTGGGTTTCTTATCAAAAGTGTTGTATCGTCAGAATTTGTCTTCCCTCCTGTCTTCTCTATCTCCTCTCGCTCCTCTCGCTCCCTCGCTCCTCTCGCACCTCTCGCTCCTCTCGCTCCTCTTGCTCCTCTATCTCCTCTATCTTTTCTAGCTTCTCTAGCTCATCTAGCTCATCTAGCTCCTTTCGCCGACTCTCTCTCTCTCTCATCTCTCTCTCTCTCTCTCTCCTCTCTTTCTCTCTCTCTCTCTCCTCTCTCTGTCCTCTCTTCTCTCTCTCTCTCTCTCTCTCTCTCCCACTCTCCGCACTCTCCGCACTCTCCGCACTCTCCGCACTCTCCGCACTCTCCGCACTCTCCTCACTCTCCTCACTCTCCTCACTCTCCTCACTCTCCTCACTCTCCTCACTCTCCGCAACTCTTCCGCCACTCTCCGCACTCTCCGCACTCTCGCACTCTCCGCAACCCCGGCACTCTCCGCATCTCGCACTCTCCGCACTCCATCCCGCACTCTCCGCACTCTCCCGCACTCTCCGCACTCTAACGCACTCTCCCACTCTCCCACTCTCCCATCTCCGCAATCCCGCACTCTCCGCACTCTCCGCACCTCTCCGCAACTCTCCGCACTCTCGCACTCTCCGCACTCTCCGCACTCACCGCACTCTCCGCACTCCCGCACTCTCCGCACTCTCGGCACCTCTCCGCACCTCTCGCACTCTCCCACTCTCCGCACTCATCCCGCACTCTCCGCACTCTCCGGCACTCTCCGGCACTCTCCTCACTCTCCTCACTCTCCTCACTCTCCGCACTCTCCTCACCTTCCCACCTCTCCCCACTCCCTCCATCTCCTCACTCTCCTCACTCTCCTCACTCTCCTCATCTCCCACTCTCCTCACTCTCCTCACTCTCCTAACTCCTAACTCTCCTAACTCTCCTAACCTCCTCTCTCTCACTCACTCTCTCTCACTCTCCCTCACTCTCCTCTCTCCTCTCTCTCTCTCTCTCCTCACTCTCTCACTCTCCTAACTCTCCTAACTCTCCTCAACTCTCCTCTCTCTCACTCTCTCACTCACTCTCTCCACTCTCTCTTCACTCTCTCTCCACTCTCCTCACTCTCTCTCACTCTCTCTCACTCTCCTTCACTCTCCTCACTCTCCTCACTTCCTTAATCTCCTCACCTCTCCTCACCTCCTCCTCTCCTCACTCTCCTCTCTCACTCTCTCTCATCCCTCTCACTCTCCTCAACTCTCCTCACTGACTCCCACTCTCCCTCACTTCTCCTCACCTCCTCACTCCTCCTCACTCTCGCTCACTCTTCCTCACTTCTCCTCACTCTCCTCACTCTCCTCACTCTCCTCTCTCTCCTCTCTCTCACTCTCTCTCACTCTCCTCATTTCTCCTCACTCTCCTCCTCTCCTCACCTCTCCGTCACTCTCCTCACTCTCCTCACTCCTCCTAACTCTCTCACGTCTCCTCTCTCTCTCACTCTCTCTCACTCTCCTCACCTCCTCACTCTCCTCACCTCGCTCACTCTCCCTCAACTCTCCTCACGTAATCCTCACCTAATCCTCAAACTCTCCTCACTCTCCTCACTCTCCCCAATCTCCTCACTCTCCTCACTCTCATCTCCCACTTCTCCTCAACTCTCACTCACTCTCCTCACTCTCCTAAACCTCCTCACTCTCCCCACTCTCCTCACTCTCCTCACTCTCCTCACTCTCACTCTCCTCACTCTCCTCACTCTCCTCACTCTCCACTCTCCTCACTCTCCTCACTCCTCCTCTCTCTCCTCACCTCCTCATCTCCTCACTCTCGCTCACTCTCCTCACTCTCCTCACTCTCCTCACTCTCTCACCTCTCCTCACTCTCCTCACTCCTTCCTCACTCTCCTCATCTCCTCACTCTCCTCACTCCCTCACTCTCCCCCACTCTCCTCACACTCCTCACTCTCCTCACTCTCCTCACTCTCCTCACTCTCCTCACTCTCCTCACTCTCCTCACCCTCTATTTCTATATCCCTCTCTCCCTCTATCCTCACTCTCCTCTCCCTCTATCTCGTTCTCCTTCCCTCTCTCCGTTCCCAGTGACTCCTCTGCGGCTGGTGCCTGGTGGCCACTCCAGCGTCGCCGGCCGAACTTCCGAAGCTCGGAAGTATCCTCACCGGACATCTATTATCCGCTCATCCCGGCTGCCACCCCGCCACGGGAGTCCACCGTGGGGAGGGGTGAGTCCGCTCAGTGGACACTGACGGTCCCAGCGGGCCGAAACATCCGGCTCCGTGCCAGCAGTGACCAGTCCCCGACGCGCCTGACGCCTCCCTGGGCCACGCCGGTGCGACTCGCTCCCCCCCCCCTGTTGTATGTACGCACTTTACGCACCCAACAGCATGCGTCGCTGAGGTGTGTGGTATGCTCGCAGGCACGTTTGTGACGACACGTACGCAGAAGGTGACGGACGACACTCTGAGGAGGGGATAATGAATGACGCCGTGATGGAGGGTCATCAGTCATCGTTGGCGGACGCGTGCTGCGCCCGTGATAATGGTGACGGGAGGAGGCGGTCGACGACGCGGCCCGCTGCCCAGTGGGCGGCCGCCACACAACGTACTAAACATAGCACCTCACTCGCGGCGACACACGCGGAATTGTACACCGCAGCGTGTGAGACAAATCACGGGGCTTATTCAATGAGCTCGTAGTAATCGCTGTGGTCGTAATATTCCGACAGTAATTTGCGTGTTGGATTATTAGTAAGCGAGCGTAAGTGGAAGTAATTTGCATCGGCGATGTAAAGCTATTAACTGTTTAGCGGTTCAGCGGGGCTGGCGGAACTTCCAAAAATAAATGAAACGTTACACGTATTTGGCATAGTCAATCTGGAGTCTTGCATTGAAACAGAACCTACGAAATGATGCTTGGTTTAGTACATGAGCATTACACTCAGAATCTAAGGCTATAAGATAACCGTACATGTTTTACAATGAAATACAACTATTAGCTTGTGGTTACCAGAATGGCATGTCATATCGAATACGAATCTTTAACTCCAACGCTGGTCATTGCGAAACTAAGCATGATATGCAAGCTTGGGTTGAAAAATGGATACATGAGTGAGGCTTAATGTAACATGTTTTGCTTATACATACTTCAATGATTGAAAGACAACAATCATTTGAGACACGTTTCTTTGAAATCATAATAAATGCAATGCACAAGTAAATATTTCGTAATGAGATCATCCCCTAAGTTCCACAAGCAAATACGACAACGTCTAAGCAAATACGACAACTAGCATCATCCCCCCCTCCCGAGTTCCACTAGCAAATCCGACAACGCCAACAATGCACCATTTTACCAGCTTCATTGGGCAAATCCGTGCCAGACCCTCTATGTTTAAGACACTATATAATTAACTGGCCACTTGCGGAGGAGTGAGTATGTGAGTCGGCGGAGACTGACGTGGACGTAAACTTATATCTGCACCCGTGCAGCCCACATCTCTACCTGACCTGACTACCTTACCCTGTGGAACCAGTCGTTACACAGCACTTTGGCACATTGGCGCTGGGGGGCGCCGCACCGCCCATACATCATACATCGCTGCCAAATCGCTGCCACAAATCCTTACGGGAGCACACACCGCAGTGTGCACCGCATATACAGCCGGGCGGATCAATCATCCCTCTCGCTGGACGGCTCGAATCCAGCGGTAGCCGCCGCGCGGCGTGATGGTGCATTTCAATGATTCAGCCGGCCATCAATCTCGGATGATTAAAAAGCGGCGGCCATAGGCCAGCTGCCTGCGAGGCGAGGCGCGGCGCGGCGCGGCGCGGCGCGGCGCCGGCGCTGGAGTCGGATGTCGGGCGGCATTGCAATGTTGAATTGTGACGTCGCCGCCGGCAGTGTCCCGTGGATCGATGACGCCGAGAGCGGGCACGATATTTCAGCCGGCCGGTATTTAAGTGGCCGGATATTTCGGCTGGCCGTCCTGCCAGCGTCCGGCGCCGCTTTGTTAGACAATGGGGCTGAGCAGGCCCAGCAATCCGACAAGCTTTAGGTGCCATTCTTGGCCTGTCGAGAAAATGGGACGTTTGCGTTGCTCTGGTGGTTTGGTGATAAAGATATCCCGCACGACGTTAGAATTCTATTTTCTAAATTGGATGTGGCTCTGACGTTTTCCAGCTTGAGGTGTCTAATATTTGTGGTGCTGACAAAGCCCTGCAGATAAGAGAGAAAAATGCTACGACTGTCAGCGGCCCTCTGCTTGTCCAATTTTACTAAAAACGCACACTAAGTGTATGAATTGAAACCCAGATATCGCTCCACGATCTCAGTTTCATTACTTGGAGTTAGATGAAACATAGGCGTGATGTAAAGCTATTCTCTTTACTCGTGAATAATGGGCTGCCTGTGAATATAAGTTTTAATTGCACTAGGCGCTAAAATTACTATTTAAGCAATTCGTATTACGTGCGAGCGCGAGGCGCTCGCGAGTCCTCATTGAATACGGGATTTGTATCACATACAAGCGGCAGACTCGGTCCGGCCCGACCCGGCCAGACCGTAACGCTTTTCAGAAGCTTTTATCTTTGGAAAACCGCATCCGAATGACAAGCGATATTCGCCATCTGATAGCCCCATTCAATCCATTATGTTATTAACATGTCTCGTCTCACGTAAGGGGTCAGCATGGCGCATGGCAGGTCAGTGGTGTCAGAAAATGTTATCCTGCTATTTGCTGAGGAAGGCTGGAACGATTAAGCTGCAATTTGGTGTGTAGTTTGAGACCACACTACTGGCAATGTCGCGCAAGTCAAACTCTGAGTCACACTGCAGGAGCGCACGTGCACACCCTTGTTCCGTAACTCAGAAGCTATCGGGCTTCTACAGGCTCGCTCGTTCTTCGCCCAATAATTCGTCTTACTGGTAGCATAATATGCAAGATCCCCTTAGATCTGAAATCAATATCCTAGTATTCTCAGCCTGTGATTCACTTTTAGAATCTGCATCGAATTTCTATATACCATTGAGTACTATTCGTTGAGCTGGAGAAAAGCGTATCTCCAATCTTGTTAATCCCAGAGACCATCTTCTCCCTTAATTTCGTCTTGACAGCTCGACCCATTAGTGAGTACAAGCGTCCTTCTACCTACAGACTGTAGAATACTCATCTCATCAGGATGATCCACAACATAAGCGACACGACGCAGAGGCATAACTCCACAACCACCGTTAATCCAGCAGCAGCACATTCCTTCTCGGATATTCATCACACACCGAACTGCGTTCGTAATGCGTTTAGCATGGGAATGAGGCGGGTTCCAGGACCAGCCTACTAACACTGTCAAGGAGAAGCATCGCTGGTTTTCAATTAAGCCTCGCCGGCGAGGCCCCGCTCCTGGAGAACTTTGGCGATGCAATACCGAAATGCTGTTGAGCAGACACAGCGCTCTGAATGAGGAGATGTAGAGCGCTGAAAGTTGGACTATAGCTTCGTTATGTCCGGCTTTGGAAAACAAATGGAGAGGTTGAACTTAATAAGTCCATTGCTCGGCCCGAGAACATGCTAAATCTACCACATTTATTTCGAAACTTGAAACTCGTTGAAAACAAAACATCAAACTTTGTACTTCAAGTAAATGACACCAGCACTAGACCTGACAAATATCGACATGAAAAAGTCCCTGTTGGCACGTCTCCAGATTTCTGTTCTCAATCTCCTCCAGCTGAAATGTGTTTTTAGCTCCAAATGCGACGCCGTTGTCAGTCCAGTCTCCTGCTTTTCAGTCAGCTAAAACGCTTCCAAAGCGGCCCCTCGGCTCTCGCCTCTCTTCCATTTCCAGAGAAATGCTGGGTCCATTTCAGCACAATCTGTTATCACGGACAAGAGGAACGAACGACTCTCGCGGAACGGGTGCTGAACGAAACCGATCGTCTCCGGAGATGACGGATTAATTGACTGATAGGCGCAGCCCCGCCCTATGCCACCTCACCTGCTCATGCTAGCCGTTGAGCTCGGCTTGGAGCTCTATCTACGCATTGTTCATTGAACCATACACAGAGAAGCATGACAATCATGAGAAACTTCGCAATATCCTCAACTCATCCTCTTAGTAGAAGTGATAAATGTCGCAGTAACCCACACAGGTCGCAGATCCTCTATGATTGCTGAGCGGGATATAGTGCCACTGAAGCTCTGTTGCCAGCGAACAGCGGGTCTCACTTGTTGAACGAACGAATGTTGAGTGTTTCCCGATATTTAGCCAGTCGCGGCTCTAAATTCAACTCACAGCTCACAGTGGGTGTTGACTTAGCACTGCATACCAAATGCCGTGTGTCACTAAAAGAAAGTCACTAAAAGAAAGTCACTAAATGTGTCACAAAGCGAAAGTATTCCTCGTTTCTCTTTAAACATAATTTTTTTAAGAGGTGCACTTTGCATTGCAAGTCAATAGAAACAGGATTTATCGAGATATGTTAGCTTACGACAAACTGTATAGCCCGACACTTCTCCACGTTTATTGATGCAAGAAACTCTCCAGTGCACGCGCCTCAGAAACTCTCCAGTGCACTGTGCACGCGCCTCAGGAGTGCAACGTGTACCCCTGTCTATCACTCACGGTAATGTTTTAAGGGTCACGTTACCGAATATGTAACCTGTGGATATCACGTCCATGTCGCTCCCCTCCACTCATTCAACCCGTCTATCCACATCCACTTGACTCAACACACCCTAGCGCGCCATATAGTAAGACCATACAAACTCAACCCTGCCCAACCTTCACCATTTCTGCTCAACTCTGCCCGGTCCCACTGAACTCGGTCGGGGTCACTCCGATCATCCGGGCTCGATTGGTGCCCACTTCAGACCCGACCCGGCCCGTCTCGCCCCGGTCCAGCTCAGTCTCGTTCCGTCGGAGGATGATGAAAGTGCCTCGGGCCACGCCCCAGGCTACTGCCGGCCATCCCTGGAGAGTTGATCACTCGCCTCTCCGGACGTCATTTGCCTAATCGGCTCGATGCCTTCTCGCAAGCTCTCCAGTCGATCTGATGTTATCGGATCAGCGATACGGTGCGAGGCCTGCGCCTGTATCCCGCCTCTACACCGCCTTACAAGCTCTGCACCACCTTCTCCACCAATACACCGCCTTTCCCGCCTCATTGTCGCCTTTCTCACCTCTTCACCACCTTCCACATCTCAATCCCATCTTTCCACCTTTGCACCGCCTGTCCGCCTGTCCGCCTCCCTGCACCGTGCCAGTCCGCCTCCCTGCGCCTGCTGCGTCTGAGGCTCGCCTTGCCGCCGACACTGACAGGTGCAGGCGTCAAAATGACGGGCGGCGCCGGCGGCTGGCCAGCAGCGCGGCGGTCCGACACCGGCCCGTCAGCCCCCGTGTGGCGGGCCGTGTGGCGGGCGGGGGACCGTGACGGCGCGCCCCCGGAGATACGGCGTAGCGCCACGAACGCCACCTGCGCCGCCTGCTGTTGTGACAACGTCATCCGAGAAGAAATGCCGCAACGCATTGTTGTTGGATTCCGCGAATTCCCGGTAGCATACTTGACAGATAATACGTAGACAGACAGACAGGTAATGCGAAGAAATACAGATAGAAAAGATGCGTAGAAATACAGATAGAAAAGACATTAGCCGTTTTCACGATGGATTATTTTGCGCGAAATTTTAAAAACATTTTAAAATGTTTTAGTAGTAGCCGCTTTCACGATAGACTAATTGGCGAAAAAATGTTTGTAACCCTCGCCCTACGGTCACATACGGCGAGGGGTTAAAACATTTCTTTGCAAATTAGCCATCAAGAAAGACGGCACCACTGGAAACATTTTAAAACATTTTAAAATGTTTTAAAGCATTTCGCGCAAAATAAGCCATCGTGAAAACGGCTATTGTATCGAATAATCTCAATGGCAACAGATTGGAGGGCTCCAAGGGAAGAAACAATTATTGTTGAATAAAACAGATCATATGTAGAAAAAAAGATGGAAAGACATTACATTGAAAATCTTCAACAGCGACAGGCTAGAGGCTTGCAAGGGAAGAAAAGGCTTGTTTTGTTTGCAATGCAACCATTCAAAAGAACGTAACTTTTTCATTAAAGTTCGTCGAAGTTTCCACTTCTGGCTACGGGCGATAGCAGCCGACTCAGAGAGTCCCTCAGGGCCGACGAAGGCTGCGAAGGCTGCGTGGAAGCTAGTAACCAAAGAGGCGTGTTTGTTCGCGGTTACACGAGTGCTTGCTCGCAGCCAACAACAATTTCTTCCGTCCATTTATAGAGACTGTGGGAAAACGTTCATCGATTAGTTGACTGATGGGGTCGGGGCTAGGGGCTTTGGTGGAGTGGATCAGTTTCTAAGATGAATTGCGGGTTTAGGCTGGATTCGACCGTCTTCAACGTCGGTGAACCGTGGAACACCGACCTAGACTCCTCACCCCTGCCTGCTACCCTCCCTCCCCCCATCGTCATCGGCCGACGGCTCGGCCAGTGCGTTCAGAGTTCAAACACCGGAACACTTCCATCTCCACTATACAGTCTGACCGCGTGCTGGACTCCTGAGCACGACAGGAGCACGCAAACTCCTGAGCACGGCAGCTACGAGTTTTCTTTCGGAGAAGTGGATGGCACGAGATCGCTTGCGGCCACCCACCCACCCGGAAACGCGTAGGCGTGGGGCTTGGCGGTATTACTTCCGACGAGCGTTTATTGCGTGACGCGGTGTCAAAATCTGCAGTTGTATACTGCCCACGTCTCGCAGCGCACCAGAACGGGATGCCAAGCAACAGAGCTGGGGTGGTTGGCCGCAAGGCTATAGAGTTGGCCGCAAGGCTAAAGAAGAACGTTGGCAGTTGAAGAGCCGTGGACAATGGACAGTGGCTAGCGACCACAAGCATGTACAGATACGGTGAGGTCGCGGTGCCGGGTGCCCCCACGTGCCACGTGCGGTCTTGATGTCGCGAAACTTTATGTCTCTTGACACAGACCATTGCGGCTGGCATCGCTAGTAAAGTTTAACAATCATTTAACGATGATAAACATGGGAGGTTTACTTTTTACTGATGTTCAGATTTATCCTGCGATTCTGCTGGATGTGTCATTCTGGGAGCTGGGTGAAATCCATATTTTTAGGAAATGTAGACGGCATGTAGTGATTGCAATGTTGTTTTTGCGAACTCTTTGAAAATGTGTTTCAAAATAATTCAAATAAGTTGTTAAGCGACCAGCATTTATTTTATTTAGAACACAACATTGTGTACAAAAGTATGCAGATGTATATTTATATTTATATTTATATACATCCAATAAGATTCACACTAAATCTTATTCGGTTAGCCAGCCGGTGACTTGAGACTTCTACTGCGCTGGACATGACAAACAGCCATCCCTACGACTCTAGTCTCACGACAACCGAAAGAGGAACGATCGCTAGGAGATGGGAACAGGAAGTCGGCGACCTGACTGCGTCCAAAGACAGCCGTCCTGTGAAACTAAACTGCCTCGGGGTGGCCTTGCATGGCCGGCGATGCGAGACATTGCAATCCGACCCGCGCTCCACCGGCGATGGTCCGATCCGCAGGTCGGGAGGATCAGGCTTTCAGGAGAGATCAGAAGCTCCGGCAGATGCCGCGTGCTGGCCGGGTGCCACTAGCCGCCTTCGATCATGTAGCATCGCAGCTGAGGTTATCAGCTAACGCCCGCCAATCGCCTGAGAGCCGCCCAGTCACTTGGGTCGCGCCGTCACTTAACGTAAGTGGTACCTCGTCACGTAGCGTAAGGCAGCGTAGTCCGCACGTGCCCGCGTGTGCACTGTGCATGCCTCAATCAATTGTTCGGCGCCGAGATCCAGCGACTGCGGCGCGTCAACTACGCCCGTGCGATCAGATCAATAGCACGATCTGCAAATTGATGGCTAGAATCTCTCGTAGCCTTCAGCTGGCGCGTCTCGGCAGCTGAAAACCCCTCCGAAGCGGGGCGGCGGCTCATCCGTCAACTGACTCGGAAGCCGTCCACCTGGCCGGGCGGCGACCCGCTGAAAATCGAGACCGAGAAGAGTGAGACACCCGCGGCTTTCAGACGATAGACAATAGATGGGGTCGATCCGTCTGAATCTACGACGAAGAAGCCGGCCGACTGTCGGCCGCCGATGGCCCACTACCGCGCGGTGACGTTCAGCCAGGACGAATCGACGGGCGGACAGCGTCCGGGACGAATCGCCAGACGGGCTGCCCACTGAACCACGGGTGAATGGGCGGCCACGAGCGGTCGCGTTGGGCAGAGACGATCTCCGAGGCATTTATCACGGAGACTGGCGATTGTCTCAATAAATCGCGACGCGCGCACCGCCGAGCGCCGCCGCCAGCGACACATTTCGATCATTTGTCCGCCGAAGGCTGTCGGCTGTCTGCTCCCAGCGAAGGGCGAGCTGAAGCAATAGTTGAAGTCGCGGCGCGGTCCGCAGCGCCGCCGACGTGGCGCAAGAAGGCGGAATCGTCTGGAGGGGGCGGGAAGCACGCCTGAGGAGACGGAGTCGCAGAGCACGGCGCTCTCTGTCTCGCTCGGAGAAGTCGACTGAGCATGTGATTGCTATCTAAAACGGTCAGAGAGGCGTCGGAGAGGCACAGTCAGCGCAAACGTCACTGGATATAGCGACAATCGACATTCATATGTTTGAAGAGTGCATTGATGTGTGGTTGTGGCTGTCATAATCTAGGATGGCTCAGCGGTTTGGAAAATAAGCTGACCGCGTCGGAGAAAGCTTAGGTTATCAGTTATCACATGTGCGTTAGTTTGTATTTGCATGCATTCGAAGGCATTTGAAACAAGGTGATTATCATGTCTTGAAGTACATTAAATACGCCACTGATCTTCCAATTCAAGGAACGAAGAATGAAATATATACCGTGTTCCATGGCCGTTTCGCCTTGAAATCAGATTTATCNAATTAAAAACAGTACTATTTAACTGGAAAACATAGGAATGATACACATAGGTATACGACGGCGCGCGGGACGGGGCACGGTGAAGAATGTCACTGGTTTTGCTTGCTTTTTATCATGACTGTTTGCTGGTCGGCGGTCTCGTCTTGCCCGCCTCCTGGCGGTAGCAGAGTCAGCGGCAAATTAGCCCGAGATTCGTGACGCTGCTCCTCGCCAAACACCGCACCAGCAGTCTCTGTCACCACCTTTACCGCGCGCTCACAGCCACCGCGTGCACCGAGAAGGCCTCGACCTGAAACGGCGTGCTGACCTGGTTCGTCAGGTTCTCGTTACGGAGCTGAGACGTGGACGGCTGTTCACTCACCAGATCTCTCTCCCAGTTGAACAGCTCGGTGTTGCTGGTCGCAGCATAGTTGATGACTGGAAGCGGATGACTAGGAAGTTTCCGGACGGATTTCTGGCTGGTTCTTCCAGCACTGACACATGACGTATACACTGGCAGTGTGACTTTTCCATATTACATCGCCACTGAATGCCCCCAGAGAGCATTTGCCTGATCAGTGATCATCCAGTACCTGATAGGCTACTACTTTCTGGCTAGTGGTGCCAGTTTCAGAAAATATTTGTCCAATGTCCAACCGATGTCCAAGACCATGGTCAGCTGTCCGTCCGAAACTGTCCGAAGATCATTGTTTGTCCGAAATTTGTCCAAAGGTATAAGAAAATGTATTATATGGAATGTAAAACGTCCAGTGTATCATTCACAATATATTCATAAATATAGGCATTTGTGTCAAATAACGCTACAATTAGGATATCAGAAAGCCAAAATCATTATATATCCATATAAAAACACGACAAGCCATCCTTGGGCGTTGGATTTCCGAAAATGTCCAAAGAAATATGTTTATGTCCGACCGAACACCGATCGGTGTTCGGACAAATTCGGATATCCAAAAATGTTCGCACCGATTGGCACCACTAATACTGGCGTGGTTTTACATCCGTAGGCACTGCGGCTGCGTGCAAGGCAAGGGCCCAGCAACTTCATGTACAGCTTGCAGCTGCTATGAGTCTTGCCATCTGTTTGCTGCCATATAAGCTCCAAGACATGATCCAGCCCTTCTTGCAGCACAACGCTTACTGGGCGCATCTGGAGGCGGTGCTGCTGGCTATGGTGGCGTAGGAGGATGTATATGATCTTGTCCAGACTGTGCGCGTCATCATCTTCCGACTGAGTAGGATCAACTGATAGGTTATATGGCGCCCGTGTGTCGAAAGAGGTATTATCAAGGAGTCAGCCCGTATATTTTNAACGCAACGCATGAAAAACGCACCCGTGTGGGGAGGGCCTTAGCAGTGCATTATCACTTTTGGGGGTGTATTAACACTCCAGTTAATACACCGCTACAGTTAAGCACATGGCCAATGGGAAAAGAGTCTTCGGCCATGCACTAAAATGTTTTAAAACATTCCGCGCAAAATAATCCACCGTGAAAACGTCTATGATTGCTAACTCCCACCATTCATGTAAATTGCCTTTTGGGAATCCTCCCGACGTGGCAATATTCATTTAACAGACGCAAAACGATGCTCAGAATGTTGTTTACGCCGGGTCTCGAACCGGCCTCCTCCGGCTCACAATGTGCTCACCCTTCACCACCGTCCACGTTCCAGGTACCTGCTGATCTCTCTGAGCAGTAACATGAACGGGCCGATGTTCGGCGAGGTTCTCCAGAAGCTGAGTGATAAGTTTGAGGGCACCGTCGGCGACGCCGACACGCTGAGGGCCTGAGATCGTCCACCGAGGCCACAGCAGTGGAACATGCTGACCAGAGCGACGGAGGAGGAAAGGAGGAAAGCATGAGGGCAAGGAGGGCTGGCTGTGTTGCAGCGGAAAATGTCGCATCGTGCTTCCATCAGCTGTGTACTATTGGTTCCGAAAATTAGCGTCCCGCTGGACTGGCCGGCACAGCAGTTAAAGGGAATATAACGCCTTGGGAAAAGTTATTGGAATGATGGAGGTGAGTGCCCAGGATTGAAGTGGCACTCATCTCCATCATTCCACATACTTTTCCCGAGGCCGTATGTTCCCTTTAACTGCTGTGCCGGCCAACACAGCGGGACGCTCATTTTGGAACCAATAGTGCCAGAATAGTATGCTGAATGTGGCAAGTGGTTGTTGAATGTCACGCTGTTCGGTGCTACGCGGTACAATGGCATGTTGTACACATTGCAACTTTCTGTGCACGGGCTTCATGTGCTGCGGTCACCTGCGCCTTGAAGAATTGTGAATATTTTCGTGAGCCCTATCTAGAAATAAGGAGTTTTAATAAATTTTGTTTGGACGTGAAAGTGAAAGGTATGCTTGTTTGTGGTGCATAACGGTATAGGGCTGTTAACCCACGAGTTACTGGGGTATATTATGTAACGCGACTTACTGGGCCCCCCCCCCTCTGATCTCCGAAACTATTCGACCGATCTTAAAAATTCGACCAGCATTCGATAGCCCTATTAATTTGTTCGAAGGAAACCTAATATTGTTATCCTCAGGGTCATCGATGACTTCTCAGGTCACGTAAAATACAAAATGTTTGACCGTGCCATCAAAGTCCGGTGGACGGCATTGTCGCGCAAAAAAATGCGATATTAAACGCATAATAAGTTGGTAAATCGGTATGATTCGTGCATCTTACATGTTTAACTACCATTGTTAGCTAATTTTGACCGTGGGTCAGGTCAAGGTCATCTGAGGTCACGAGGTCAAACTGAAGATTACGGTCATTAGGAGTTGTAACACATGTTTATGGGTTCGTTTATCGAATAGAACGCGAAAAATCGCCTTAGAACATATTTTTTCCCATATAAACGGAGAAAAGCAAGCAAAAAAACGGAAATGCAATTTGTACGCATTGTTATACAGTAAAGGTGGTCTACTTTTGCCTTTGAAAGGTTGTAAGTTGTAACCCAGTCATTTTTGAAGATATTGACTTCAAACTTGCTACATACTTGCATTGGAATCATCTCAATTATATAAACTCCGTTTTTGTTTTTAATTCAATTTTTTATACAAAATTCCAAACAAAATGTCCTTGGATTTCTCAAAATTTTCAGTTTCAGCAAATTTCGAAACTCCGAGATAGCAGTTTGATAGCCCAATTTATTACCTGTCGTTTGGTGTATTACAATTGAGTTTATCATAAAAACTGTACTTTTGACAGCGTTTCCCGCAAACCCTCATTTTTCAACCAAAAAAACGCAGAATATGACGCCACTCTGACGTCATTTTTGGTTGACTTATCATAGCCTCATTTTTTTCCATTGGGCAAAATGTGTCAAATTGATCCCACCTATGTCCTGTTTCAGTGTTTTTCTTCAGATATTGAGACGTCTATCTTGCTAATGTTTTGTTTCCAGCCGTTGGACGATACAATATACCTACTTACTTCTGATGTACAGTCGATTTGGTATTTTCGATAGTTTTAAGCGTACTAATATTGCTGTGGCTGCAAGAAGTTAAATAAATAAATAAATAAATTGCAATAGTTACCTGTACTGTATTGTGTATACATACTCGCTGTTGATATGTACCTACATATATGTGCTTTGTCCCCATGTAGGGATGTCGAAATAAATTGATTGATTGATTGATTGTAGGAAAACGATTAAATAATTATGCAATTGCCTCATGCCTGTATGCTTGAGGACGTGGTGCATAACTATATTTGTCCCGATAAACACCCTTTCTACCGATTACCAGAACAATATTTACAGCATATCCTGATTAACAAATATGTAGTGTAGATATCGGAATGTAAGCTTCGATGGCGTTTCAAGCGACTAGTACAAACAACAGAAAAGGCATGACGATTCTTATACACGAAATAAGATTCATCAAGTTAAAATGCTTCGCATGCAGTTAGGGTTACGGTAGTGAGACATCCCCTTGCTTTCAAGTAGAAACGGCACCAACGTAGTCAATTAAAGGGAGAGTGCCACCTCGCGGGCCGATATAGAGTTTTTTGTGTGTATCGGTAGATTAACCCGCGCAACGACGGGGGTCTGAGCCAACTTCGAACCGACGGGGGGCGGATAAACGCCCCTACCCCCCCCCCCAAAGATCTCGAAAACTACGCAACGTAGCGAGAATCGGAAAACGCCGTGAGGTAGGCCGTGACGAGTACTAAATAAACTACGGAGACTATTTTTTGATCAGGTCTATATTGAGGTCACCAGAGGTCAAAACAGGTCAAATTTTCCCATATTTCGGGCAAATTGAGCATTGATTCACATAATCCGGGCTAGCTCAGTAACTAACATAGCTAGGAGCGAGATCCGAAAAAAAAACACTGCATGCGCTTTAAACACATCCTTTAACAACCTTTCCTCAGGATTTGTAAAAGGGTCAATAGTTAGGCTTAGGTTCAGCAAAATCAAAATGCTTAATTTTACTGAAAAGTTTTTGCTAATAACTTTTTAAGTACAAAAGATTAGGGCGGCTATTTGCCCAACCATGCGTGTTTCTCTCATCACGGCGCATCGAATCATTTATCGTAATGACTAGGTCAAACTAAAAAAAAAAATACCTGTCCTCACCTGAGGTCATCTCAAGGTCAAGTCAATGTAATGTCAATCAATGGAGGTCGACAGAGAAACAAATGGTGAAAACCACGGTAAATCTGCTACTCACCTAGAAGATGAGTTATTTGTACCAAAAACCATTGACCTGGGGGCACATTGGATTTGACTTTAGACGAGGTCACGAATAAAATATAACATGCATTCGTGTCCTGGCTTATGGCGTTCGAAAATAGTATAAGGGATGAAAACTGGCCACATTTAGCCAGGTTTGTTCGGATTTGGTGCGCAATTTCATTGTTTCTCCTGGCCTATAAAGAGGTCACACCAAATTGACATGACCTCAGACACTGATATCAAAAATCCGAGATAACACAAACTGGTAGATAACCCGAGGGCTTTATCATCACACTGTGTAGTTTCAAACTGCTTGGTTCGACGGCACTGTGGCTTCGCAAGATGTCAAACTTACAAAAACGTGACTTGAGGTCAGATCATTTAATGTGATCTGACAGCGTGACCTTAAAAAAATAGGATGTAAATCATGAAGTGTGCGTAATTGATGCCCCAAACAGCTGTGCAATATTTAGGCGGCGCTACGCGGCCGCGTTTTTCCGCTAGTACCTGAAAAACCTGTGCCCCCCCGTCGGTGCGGCGGGTTAAGCGAGTTCGATTTTACTTGCAAAGTCTGGTTCCCGAAACTGACCCTGTTAGATCAAAAAAGACACTAGCATCTCCAATGATTGGCAATCATTCGTAAAATTCGAATCGCCTCCGTACTATTTTGAATCACTTCTTTGCGGGATATAACTTTACTTTGAATATTGCAAACTGAACATCACCATTCCGTCAGTAAACTAAAAATAAAAAGCATATTCAGTTAGTTATATTGTCAACAATCTTAACTTCTTTTAATAATTTACATTTGATAAACAGCCAGAAAAGTAAGAATATTTGAGGCTCGAACTTGGGCTGTAAAAGTTAGGTGACATTACCCTCTAACACAGACAGAGTTTCAAAATCAAGTCGCGGCGAATTCAGACTATGGCTTTGGGCGGGGAGCCATACGGTAATACACACCGGTAGTGACTTTCAGCAACTGTACACATTGCTGACGACAGATTAATTCCAGAAACGAATTGAAATCACGCATTTTGCTTCCCCTCATTCGCAAAGCAAGTGATACAAACGATACAGTTTTATATGAAAAAATAATTAATGAAAAACATAGCTCACCAGATATACGCAGCGATATCTAGTGGCAAGTATCTAAGTACTAGTAAAGTACGCCATCGCCATCACCATCAAGGGCGGCCGTCATGAATTTAGTGCTGTGCACAATCGAGACAAACAATATGGAGTCAGAAGAAGAAAAAAATGTTATGCCGATACATTGCTTTAAAGCAAGTTTGAGCAAGAGCATACATGATAATTAATTCACAGCATTCATTTAAGCTGCTTTTTATAAATCCTCCCGAGGCGGCACTATCCCTTTAAACTTAAAAACTGCAGTCCCCCGTCGATCGTCCGCTGAAATTTTTAAAAGAGCAGCTTACACTAACTTGGCTTGGATCAACGCTAAAACGCTGGCATAAGCTCCCGCGCAGTCGGCCCGATCGACTTTAGTGACATCTTGCGGTAATATTTGTAAGCTTTCGAGCTCACTCGGCAGTGGCGGCGCCACCATAGGGGCAGGGGTGGCAGACTGCCAGCCCTGCCGTGACACAGGGGACTGCCACTCCTGCCGTGACACCTCTGGAGCCTAAACTATTGTCCTGATCTAAAATCTGAGGACATGATGTCGATTGCAAATTGCAATAGCTTTCGACAATTATGAAACCGTTTGTTCCTACATGTCATCGTTACCGAGACATTTGGGGTTAGGGGAATTACCGAGACATTTGGGGTTAGGGGAATCGAAGTCCTAAAACTGGAAAATCTGACCTTTGATGACCTCTGGTGACCTCAATATTGACCGGAGCATAGATAACATGAACTACCTGTTATATATGACCTGTTACCTGTTATCCATGACCTGGTAGTTCATGTTATCTATGACCTAAGCTATAAAATGACAAGTACCTTCGAATGTCGATGTTAAGAGCTTTCGAAAGCTCTCTGTTTGTTTTTAACTACGTTCCATACGAGCCGAGCTCGAGGGGTGCCTACCCCGGCACGGCGAAGGTGGCGCCGAGCACCGGCCGTGCGCGGGTTAATGTCACACCTTATTGATACATATAATGGTATCAAATGGTAGATTTGATGCATATACCACCTAGGTAAAACAATTAATTGATGCGTCATATAAGACGACTAATTTGATGGTCGGTGTCCAACTTTTCCCGGCCGTCAAAAAATATTTATAGGCTGCACAACACATATTCACCCGCGCTTGACCGGGGGGCAAATAGTGCCCCCCCCCCCCCTGTCGAATATTCACGATAACTTACAAACAGTTCAAGATATCACACTAAAATTTGCATTACCTTCCTACACATCAATTGTATATCGGTTGAACAAATTTTAAAATCTTCAAATTGTTTTTTAAAGATATACTACGTTTTGTGACGTCACGTGTCTCGAATTTGCAATAAAATCATTCAAGTTTTAAGCAGCTGTAAAATGATTACATTGTATGACAAACTAAAACAAATAAAAAATGAAAGATAGGAAATTATATGTTGTATAAAACTGCAATCTCAGAATTTATTTTTTGCATTTGTACCCTACCTTTTTTTCTTTTCTTTTTTGACAAGACAAAATTGTTTTGTGTCATATCGAAAACCAAAATATGTCGGAAAGAGTGGTGTTTAAGCAACATATAAACCAAATTTCAAAAGAATATCACCATTTCTGACTTAGTAATAGCTTTTCAAGCATTACGACCTATGCGCGAATTAAGCAATACAATCACCACAACTTTGAATAGCTGTAAAAAGGGAGAAATTAAAAGATAAACTGGAATAAAACCAAAATAAAATAGACAAACAAATGCTCTACAACAAAAACAAATCTAAAAAATATATTTAAATTTGACAACCATTGTTTTGGGAGGGGCATTTTTGTGATTTTTTGCGAAAAATATTAAAACTATATATTTATGTGAAAGCAAAGTGTTACAACAATATATAAGCCAAGTTTTAAATAAGAAGCACCATTTTTACTAAGAAGGCCTAAGAATGGTGGCTGATAACAACATATTGTTTAATTGCTTTCTTTTTTGTTTTTTTGACAAGATTAAGACGAATAAATGTCAGAAATCTATTTCTGAGATAAAACGGGTCTAAAAACATGTATGTTTAGTTCAGATAAAAAGTTTACCTAATTTGACATGAATTTGACCTCAACTGGACACTAACTTCATTTAAATAAGCTCAGATGGTGCACTGTTTATCCCTATCAATTTATACGTATAAAACAGCCCATAAAACATGTGTCGCATGACTTTCGAAAATCGTTTTCAGATAGTGACCTTTTGTGACCTAATCTCGACCTTGACCTTTACAAAAATATATATTTGTGTTCATGTGCGATATGTTTAGTACCTTTGAGGGCACTTTGGGTGATCATGGTTGCAATCAAAGGGTCTGGATGGAAGGTATGGTCCATAAACTCAAATGTCTTGATTTTGACTTTTGACCCTATCTTGACCTGAGGCTGAGATGCGACCTACAATTCAACATTTTCGAGTAGCTTGAGATGTAGTCTCATGAGAAGCTTTTCAAAACACCGCCTCGGCGTCTCGTTTAATCATCATTTCCGGAGATAACGAGGAGGCTTTGCCACCGTCAATGGCGTTCGGAATAAAGACCTCCGGTCCAAGCGCGGGTTAAGACACCGAAAATTAAGAACTAAGGCTAAAAAAAAGTTTTCAAGAACATCTAGATGGGCAATTTGGGTAGGCAGAGTTATGTTGCGTTTTCCTCAACATATCGCGAGTTTCCGGGCGGCGCCAACGTATGTCACGGGCGACCTTTCGCACCCGGTGCCTGGGCCACGTGGCGCGTGCAGGAGAACATAGATAGGACTTATGCGTGTTATTGTTGACTGCTCCCCCCGCCCCAGAAGCGTGCAAACATCTTATCAGTGAGCAGTCATCGTATCCAATGAGTGCGTCCATATCATATCCCGCACCGTACAGTCCGGTACCGGGCCTGCACCGGGTCCGTACCGGAGCGTCGCGACACCACCACCAAATACGCACGATAATGGGTAGGAAAAACCGAGTCCAACTCGGCTCGTACCGTACTAGTCCATCTAGATGTTCTTGAACATGATTCCTTTACACTTATAGGCTTCTTCACTTTAAGTGTGCTTAAAGGGAAAGTGTCGCCCCTTAACATGGGGTTTTGACAAGAGGTTGAAAAAAGTTCCCGACGCGCCAACGCACGTCGGTGTCAGTTGATTGGGTGCCCGTGAGATAGCAAACGGCTCCTTGGTGATTCAACTACGCAAACCAAACTAGCTTTTGATCAGCGCAGAACATGACGACTCAGTAATGTTCCCATTTGGAACCATCACTCATTGAACATCAGGTAAAATTGCAGATCATACAACGTGCAAATAGTGTGGTTTTGATCTAAACATCACAAAATCTGCCCAAAATTGTGTTTCTTGATTTAGTGGTTAGCGTTCCTAAGCCAGAGTTTAGCGTTAAGAAAACTCTGACGACTTCGCCTAGCGCTAATTCGTGTCGTGAGCAAGGTCGATGGGACAAGTGAGACGCGACAATTGTGGCGCTGTTTGTGGCAGATAGCCAAGGAATTATAAGAGGGTAGAGTCGTCCGGCGATTCCTACAGAATCGGAACGTTAGAGTGTGGACGTATTTGGATTCATCGGCCTCCTTTCCGCCGTTGCCAGCTAATGCTGTTTCCAGAGAAATAGTGTCTACTAAAACAAATCCAAGGTTACGAGAAAAATCGAAAGCTTCGTAACAGGGCAATTCGAATTTGTAATGAAATATTTGGGGCTCGGCAATATAAAGGTCACTAGTGGACATTATGGTGAGTTCACCGACCATGAGGTTCGAATCTCACCGAGTCAGCGGGCGTGGCGACGGGTCCGGGCAGGTGGCGGCACCTCGCGAGAGTGGAGGATGAGATGGCGTTTGACCCGCTTGCGTAGGGGACCGGTACAGGGGACGTGGAGGTGGTCACGTGCGACCCATCCGACCTGACGTGACCGGACGGCCGCCGCACGTGGCCGCACGTGGACCGACCGGGCGGGGTGTCGGGAGTGTCTTGGTGGCGGTCAAGACGCCTAGAATTAAGTTTTTATGGAGAGGCTGGATTGTTGGAGAGGCGCCTATATTTTTTTATATTGTGCCAATCCAATAATAACATCATGTCTCACATCATATCCATATTCATAATCGAAATAAGCAACAAACAAACCCACGTTGGTGTCTCGTCCGACCCGGTGAGGCCCTTAGGAAAGGCCTCGTAAACCTAATCCCAAGGAGAGCAGAAGAAGAGGCGCCTCCTGTAAGTGGGCGAAAGGCCAGTTGGGGGTGAGATGGAATAAAGTGTGTTGACACAATGTGCTTCGTGTTGACAAAATTTGTTCTATCTTTACAAAATATCCCTACCAAAGCGCTGATTTATATAAATATTGTTATTACATTATTCATTACTATTATAATTAACTAAACATTAAATCAAGTCACCGAAACGTGGGAAAAACTTGATCTTTGAAGTAATTTACCATAAAAACGCGACAAATTCAAGTGAGTTAGCCTGGCTCTTTGCCGGTGTCAGCCTCGAACTTTGTTTCACCTCTGGGTTTTGAACTGAGATAGCAGAATTGTAGCTTATATATGAAAATCGTATGGTCCATAGTTCGTTTATCCGAAAAATATACATAAAAGGGAAATAATCACCTTTTCCCACTAAAATGGAGTTGTCACTTGAAATAGACAGACGAGACCCAGATATATTGTAAATTCCTCACATTTGGCATGCAAACTTTCCTTAAAAAATATATTGCTATTCAAAGTTAATAAGCGTTCCACGCTTAAAACGACCGGTACTTTCAAGGTGCTTGCAAGTATTTTTCGTCCTCATCAAACTGCGGACTTTTCCCGTATGTTCATGTTTCGCAATGGGATCTAAAATATATTTCACGTTCTGCTTGTTGTGATTAAATGCCCGTAGATCCTCTATATAGAACAGCTATTCAATGAGCAACGTAACAAAATTAGCAGTTATAATGTGCGTCTAATATTGCGGCCTTTTAGTGGCCCCTTTCATTTATTAACTCTAAAAGTGGTATAAGCCCTGCGATACCTGTCATAACTGCATTCTCCATTGTTGTAACGTGTCTTTTCATCCGTTTTGTTTAGCCCTTGCAACGCTTGAGAAAGGGGCCCTTTCAACGGTCGGAAAGGGGCCTATCGCGGCACCCCCGCCCCCCCACCCCCACCCGTGGAGCAAAGGCGTGATATGGGTCCCGGTCAGAACGAGGGACCCGTCACAACAGGGCTCGATCCTCGCAAATTATTGATACGGGCCCGTTCTAGTGACACAGGCCAGTTCGGATAGGGGCCCGGATATAGTCAGGTCCGATCGAGGCAGGGGCCCGGTGCTGGTTTGGCAAAGGCGTGATATGATATCTGGTCAGGACGACGGTCTGATCTTGGCAAATTATTGATAGCAGGAGTCCCTTCCTGATAGGGGCCCGGTCTTGGTCAGGCCGTATCGAGACTGGAGCCCAGTGCTAACAAAGGCGTTTATCAGGGGCCGGTGGACAGGCGCAGAACCCGGCTCCCTTCATATCCCATATACTCAGCCCTATATCTCGTTGAGCTCATGAATCCGCATCCCCAACTTCAAACCTGTGGCGGAGCTCTTGGGCAAAGGTTTGACGCCGTCAAATTAGTTGTGCTCACCCCCGGCTCTGCCCTATACTGCACGAACGCGCCTCTGCTACTCCGTTCTGCGCTCTATGTATTGATCGCGACTCGTGAGTTGCACCCATTGATAAGATATTGTTTGAATGCCGGATAATGGTTGCCTCACCGGCGATGATATCTACCGCCTTGATTCGATTACCAGACACAGTGCGGCTATGTCCTCGTGATGGTCCAGTTAATCGCGCAGCAAGGAACACGGTGAATTTTGTATACTAGCTGATCGACCTCATCAGGGTCGTTTGACCCGAACATGGGAGATGGACCGGTACGTATATGTTGTATCGCTTTAACGGCGATCAAATTTTCCTGGGTATATCAACATGATACACAATGATACACACTTGCCAGCACGACATTTTTAACGAAACCAATTGCCGAAGTATGTGATATTTGTTGTGAAAAATTGTGTTAAAATGATTAATAAGATGCCAATTATTTGCTTTAGTGTCTAAATACTCGTACATTATTAAAACAGACAAACTTTCGACATCACTGTCATCATCAGAGACCTTTTTCACAAAGCAAAAATGTTTGTAATTAAAATTAATTTAATTGTGATTGCAAATCATTTCCACAAAATGATTGTAATTAGGATTTTGCACGACTTCAGGGCAGTAAATATCAAAATACTACTTACAAACTACTTTCCACATATATTATGTGTGGATATATATATGTATATGGTATATACCTATATACATATATATATATACGTATATATACAAAAAACTATACCACACATAATGGGTGGCGGCTTAGAAGAAAAAAAAATAGTAAAAAAAAAAACGTTTTCACGAAGGATTAATTCGCCGGCGCTTTCCTCGGCAATCTCCGGTATTATTTTAGGCGTCTCAGGTAAATGAGTCTCTAGCTCGTAAAAACAATAATTTTCTCAATTTTTTGTATAAATTGAAACTTTATGATTTTATGCACTTTATGGACATTGCATTTCAATAATAACACCTTAGATTTATTCAAATAAACAATTCATCTTAAACGAAACTGACACAGTTCGGACACCCGTACGACCGTCACAAAGTCCCCCAGAGGGATGCTTTGCAACACTTCATTAGGGTACGAAACACTACAAAAAGTGAAAAAAGGAGTCAGACTCTACAAAATGGTGTCTGACACCTTCTTAACCGGAAGTTCTGACTCCCTCAAGAGAGCCGTGATTTCCATGAAAGAGTCAGAACTCCCGTTGAGAAGGTGTCAGACATTCCAGTAACGGGTGTCTAATTTGCTTCAGTGTAGCTCTGCTGAATGTCCAGACGGCTGTGGTGGTTTTGGTCGTCTTGGTGCTCTGGAATTTCCTCGAAAGTGCGGAGGTTCGGATAAATACAAATATGTCATGTCTTCGGCTGTTTTTAAGCTATTTATTTATTTAAAAAAAAATCAATGACAACTAGATGAATGATAACCAAGCCCATTCATGCTTTTCAGTCATATTCACTTGAAAGCAAGGATAAAACGATAAATAAAAATTTCAGTTATGTTCATTTGTACGGAGGAGAGGCCGCCCAAGGCTCACACGCAGCGTGGGAAACGTCTTGCCGCCGCTGCCCCCCCCCCCCCAAACCACCAGGGAACTATATGGGATCGGTGGGCACCCTGGGTACCACTCAATTTCTTCCGACTGTCCTGGGTTTGGAGTATGCATTTTTTCACTTTTTTCATGGGGTATGGCGGGCATGGGTAATTGCCAATTTGGAAATGTCGCTAAGTGAATTTTTTTACTTGACAACCAACCAGAAATGTTTAAACCAGGTAAAATGTTTTTAAGTCTATAGGGCACTTATAACAATAGACCCTTTGGCAATTATATGACAGCAATAATCGTGGGTAAGTATAGGGCCAGTAGATTTTTAAAACCGTGGTCCAGGTATGTCGGGCACCGTAAAACCTTCCGTTTCTCTAAATTCTGCCGGCCACAGGAATTGCGCGATCGGGTGGTGAAGTCAGGACAGCGCAACAGGCTTCTGCTAGCGTGGGTTCTGAAACTCGGAAGCCATCCATACAAACTTCGGACTAAAATTTCTTAAAAATAAAAAATAACTTGTTCCGAATCCAAAGGTCTGATCAAAATATGATATTGACCGCAAAGTGTTCGATAAGTCCAACTCAACAGCAGCACATAGGTGCCTGATACTTTATTTAGTCGTTAATAGTAATAGAAGTCAACAATGCTAGGGTAACGGTTGCAAAATTTTTGTGAAATAATTATCTACACCTTGGTCTGAACTGGGCCCCAATGCAATAGTATCAATCTTAACTATTTGAATGGGTCGGTCTGGGTCTGGGCTTGGTGGTTCAAATGGGCTTTCGGCTGGGCTGGCTTGGGTTGAACGCACCCATAATAAGGTCCCCACCCCCACCAATCCCACCCGCCGCCACCAGACATCCCGGAGCCTCCACTCGGCGGTCCCCTCCTCGTCGCTGACTGACCATTCCGAGCGCCAGATGGGCACGCGAAAGTTATTAATTAAAGTAGGTCCGATTTTTGAAGTGAATGATGCCCATTATTCATTTATCATGCCTGGCTGTATGTAATGTATGTATGTATGTATGTATGTATGTATGTATGGGTATGTATGTAGTATGTATGTATGTCTGTATTATGTATGTTATGTATGTTAGTATGTATGTAGTATGGTATGTATGTAATGTATGTATGTATGGTATGTATGTAAATGGGTATGGTATGTATGTTAGTATTATGTAATGTATGTTGTATGATGTATGTTATGTGATGTTATGTAGTATTATGTTAGTAGTATGTATGTTACTGTAAATGTATGTATGCATGCAATGCATGCCATGCATGCATTGTATGTATGTATGTATGTATGTCATGTATGGTATGTAATGTATGTATGTATTATGTATGTAATTATGTATGTATGTATGTATGAATGTTAATGGTATGTATGTATGTATGTTATGTATGTATGTTATGTAATGTCATGTTATGTGTAAGTATGTTAATGTACTGGTATTAAATTATGTAAATATTGTATAAACACTAATTTTCCTATTTGTTCATAAGACCTTTCGTAATGTTTTTAGCATTAGCGCAGCGGTGTGATAAAAGGAATATAAGCTCTCAGATCATCAATGGTTAGTTTCATTTTTGTCAACGCTTTCGGCCCGCCGGGCAATTTACATTTTTATCACAGCTTTGTTTTATGGCCGCAGTTTTTTAAGGGAAGGTAGACATATGATAATAACATACCACAGTGGGGCGTTTAAAAGCCCCCCAGGTTATCTTCCGAACCAATGATTGCAGCGAGACGCACAAGGCGACATTCGAAAGCGCTCATTGAGACAAATATGACGCAAGCTCGAGAAAAATATCATATTGAGGTAACATGTCAGGCCACGATCAGGTCAAACGTCAAAATAAACGTATTTTAGTTTATTAGCCATACTTTCCATCACAAGCCTTCGATTAAAACCAAGATCACCCAAAGGGCTCTAGAATGTATGATATACATCCCGCATGATCGCAGGTGAGATTATTGACAAACATCAAAGGTCAAGGCCAGGTCACAAAAAGGTAACTATACACAAAATATGTACGTAAGCCATGCAACACATGTTTTATGGATCATTGTACGCATGGAAAGCGATAGTGATACTCATTTGACCACCAGACTTCATGTACACGAAGTAAATGTCAAACTAAGGTCAAAGAAGGGTATTTTTTTAATTGATAAATGATAACCAACAAGGCATGTTTCTAGACCAGTTTTGTTTCACAAATACAGTGCTGTCATTGATTTGTCTGCATCTTGTCAATAAAAGCAAAAAACTTAATTTCAAAATATGACGTTATGAGTTACCAGCACTGTAAATGCGATAAATCAGTCAAAACAATATAATTTTTTTAATTTGGTATGGAAATTGTTTGCATATAGTTGTCTGACATTTATTCCATTTTTTCAATATCTTTGAAAATTTTGATTTGTATTCATTTTTATAAACGATTTTTTTTTTGCAATTTAAGGTGTCAACAAATATTTTTCAGTCCGAGCGTTGAAAGGGCCCCCAGTCCAAGCGGTAAAAGGGCTAAACAAAACGGATGAAAAGGCAACTTACAAGCATAGAGAATGCAGTATGACAGGGCTATGGCAATGCGCCACACCAACTTTGGAACCATGACACCAATTTGGAATCAGCTTTACCATTTTCGAATATTGTTAGGCTCAAGACCTGTAACTCTGAAATAAATGACGCGGCGCAACGGCGCATTTTTTTTTAGTCTGATGCCCTGGTTATGCATTCTCATCAATGCGTCGCATTGGCGCATGGTGCGGACCTCTAAAAAATTGTATTCGGTCGTGAGCATTTTAAAGAGGCAAAAAGACATGTTCCCCCCACACCTCTTGCAATGGAGGGACAGCCTCCCGGCCCAGTCCCCCCCCCCCCTGCCCCCACTTCCACAGCCACTGCTAGAGATGCACGAGTAGAGGCTTAAACTGGCTCCGATAACTCTTATCTCGCTGTGAGCTGACCGCAGATGTTCCTCTTACCCGGGCGGTGAGAGGAAGCGCAGGAAGCCGCAACAGCAAATACTATATAATATAATTATATATGAGTACAATATATATATATATATATATATATATATAAAACAGCAAATATCCGCTCAATTCTAGAATATGGAGGCATCATTTGGGGCGGCGCTGTTAAGACTCACTTCGAAATACTGGAGAAAATTCAATACAAGTTCCTAATTTGGCTGGCATCCATTTCTTTTCCGGCAATCACAGACTATAAATTATCATCAACTTTTGGCACTATTTAAAATCCCAAGCCTTGCCAAAAGAAGGATGCAATACGACATTCTTTTCACATACAAAATTATCACTGCAAAAATTGACTCTGCCTTTTTGCTCGGGAGCTTTCCGCTGCATGTGCCGGCGAGAATAACACGTGCGATGGCCGGCACGCTCCTGTATGTCCCACCCGGCATGAAGGAGACCGTTAGACGAGGCATGTTTTGTCGCGTGCTCAAAGATTTTTTAACGCCTACATGTCTCCCTGTCCGTACTCTGATCCTTTTAGCTGCACGCCTGGTCAGTTTAGGTCGTAAGTTATTAAACGTAGCAAGCACCATCGTTCTTAACACTTTATATTTATCTGGAAACTGTTATGTATGTATTTGTATCCGATCCTTTAGCACTTAATTGTTTTGCAACCTTGTTCCCATTTTGTAAACATGTGTATTTAAATGAATGTATGTAGGTATGTGTTTATGTATGTGAGCTCTGATGATATTATCTGTTGACTTGAGCTTTTATTGGGAGCATACTCCTGTTGCTCATATGTTCTAAATAAATTAATTAATTAAACCCAACCTCCTCACACTGGAGGAAAGAAGACCCCGAGAGCTGACCTTAGTGGCCACCATTATCTCTCGTCTCATTCACATTGCAGAACATCAAATCGAACAATCTCCTGCTATATGTCCTTCTGCATATGTACTGCATATGATATGTATTTCTGCAGACTCTAAAAACTGACGCTCCTCTACCCCGCCACACCGACAGAGCTTCAAACCCGGCGCCAGCATGATCAAGGCTATCCACCCACTGGCGGTGGAGACGAAGCATTTCTCGCCGTGGTACAGGCCGCGCGGGGACGGCTTCGTCTTCCGCATGCACTGCTGCACCACCGTCCTTTTGCTAATGGGCTGCTGCCTTCTGAACGCAATCACTCAGTACTTCGGATCGAAGATCGCCTGTATCGTCAACAAAGACTCGGTCCCGCAGAAGGTCATCGACACGTACTGCTACATCACCAACACGTACACGCTGCCGTCCACGTTCGATATGGAGGTATGTGTGCTGTCATATCCGGGGAAACTACTACCAGTAATGCGCCGTAGTTGCCGATGAACGAGCGAGCGCGAAGGAAATGTATGGTGAATTTCAACTCAATCGGGTAAGTAGTTTCGAAGATACAAAAAAGGTGCGCACGTGCCCACGTGAAGAGACACCCATCCCTGACTTATGGAAATGTGGCGGCTGAGAGGCCCCTGACCACACACCAAATTTGAACATAATCAGCTCAGCCATTCCTGAGATAAATAATAGGGGTGTGCACGTGCGCACGTGCAGAGCCACCCCACCCGTGACCTTTGGAAGGGCGGCGGCTGAGAGGTCCCTAATCACTCACCGAATTCGAACACAATCGGTTCAGCCGTTCCTGAGATATATAAAAAGGGTGTGCACGTGCGCACGTGCAGAGGCACCGCACCCCTGACTTGTGGAAAAGCGGTGGCTGAAGGGTCCCTGATAGAGATGGCAAAACGTGGACCCGAGGACCCGGTCTTCAGACCCAGTCTGGAACCAGTTGGTCCCAGACTGGGTCCCGCCAAATGATACCGGGTACAGACTGGGTCCAACTTATGATCTCATGCTGGTTCACGCAAGTCGAACACTGATGCGGCTTGGTTCTGTGACCTGTTGCCAACCTAAACTGTCATGTATTTGCCATATAACGAGTAAGTTTACTTGCACTAACTGTAGTGTGCAGATTGTAATATAGTATATGGTCGAAAGTTACAATTGCATTTTGCTAAGTATGGGTCCGCCTGAGGTCCAAGTTGTCTTAGCACGGGTATATTGATTTTATGGGATCATTTTTCATCATTTGGGACCGGGTCGGGTCTGGGTCCCCAAAATATCAACTTTTGCCACCTCTAGTCCCTAACCACACACCAAATTGGAACACAATCGGTTCAGCCGTTCCTGACACATAGAATAGGGGTGTGCACGTGCGCACGTGCGGAGACACCCCAACCCTGACTAGTGGAAAAGCAGTGGCTGAGGGGTCCCTAGCCACACACCAAATTCCAGCACAATCAGCCCAGCCGTTGCAGAGTTTTTGCGACAAAACACCTTTGAACACCCCTCACGCGGCACGCGCCACGAGCAGTGGTAGTCACAACATGAGCCAACACTGGTAAAAAAGTATGCTGGATGGGGCTACTCAGCAAAGAAGCCTGCTTGTCAATCGGGCGTGCGGTTCCAAAGTTATGAACTTCTCAAAAGCGTCGCCACGGGTCGCGGGTTGGGTCGGGTCGCTCATAATCAGATTTTTCCCATGTACCACGTAAATACGTGTACATGTACCAATGTACCATGTACATGTACCATGCTACAAAGCAAATAGTTTGTACTTCCTTATCGCCTGAACACGTGCTGACACCACTCGCGCTACCGCCCGCAGAAAGGTCTCCACCAGGTGGCGGCACCCGGCCTGGGTCCGGACACCCCCGAAGATGATAAAGTCTTCCACAACTACTACATGTGGGTGCCGTACGTGCTGTTCCTGCAGGCGCTTTGCTTCTACGTCCCACTCGGGCTGTGGAAGATGGTGGAGAAAAAGAAGGTCATGAACATCCTACAGGTCAGTCAGTGAAGCCGGTCCTGGTGCTGCTGATGATGATCATGATGACGATGACGATGACGATGACGATGACGATGACGATGACGATGACGATGACGATGACGATGAGGCTATGGCTCGAATTTGGGCCCTAGGAGATTTGTGGCATTACCTTATAACACAGATATACTTTCAACTTTCAAGGTCATGTCTCGACGAATTCGGACGCTTCGGCTTTGGGCGGGCTACTCGGACAGGCAAGAGTTGCTAATTTGACAGCAAAACAGAAACTGGATGAGAGCAGCCAGCCGCAGATCCAGGATTCCGGTCAGGGGGCACCACATATAAAAACTTGCGCCCTACGCAACATGGGCGCGACCCGGCTCAAGAAGGGGGCGTCCGTAGCGCCCCCCCCCCCCTAGATACGCACCTGGCAGCCATCAATGATGTTATTGCTGATCACATCTGGGACATTTTTTAGCCAGAAAATAAATCAAATTAAGTTTGTCCATACATTACTTTAGATGCTGCAGGTGAGAAGATTCAGCACGAGCAAACACGATTGTTGATCCCAACCATTCATTTAACCTTATTCCCTGCTGGCGGCCAGTAATTACGTTAACCCGCGCCCCGGTGGACCTTCGAGGCAACTTCACCATGGTTGGGGGTCAAAATGCCCCCTGTCTAACTCGAAAACTAAAAGTGGCTAGAAAGACGAAGAAAAACGTTCGAAAGCTCTCCACATGGAAATTTGAATTATAAAAGAGTATTTTTTGACTTAGGGCAATATTGAGGTCAACAGAGGTCATCAAAGGTCAAATTTTCCAGTTTTAGGACTTCGTTTTTAACAACCCCCAAATATCTCAGAAGCTATGATAGCTAGGAACAAACAAACAAACAATTCGAAAGCTCGTACAAAATGCAATCGACTTAGTGTTTCTCAAAATTGAGCTCAGGTCAATGGCTTAGGTCTTAACGATGACACACACATTCTTTTATTGTTGGTACGAGTGTGTGTACTTTGACATGCTTTTAGTATGCAAAACATAGAGAGGCAATTAATCTTACAGCATTCATTTTTTCTCATCAGAGGCACTTTGAAACAACCTGGTGACTTGGTTAGGAATCAACTTAACAAAATTACAAATCAGGTCAATGGCATTTGGTGACCCAGGTAGGTTCATAGTTGCATATGGGAGCGACGCGGCAAGACGATACCAAGAACACAGTGGTGTCATCCGTTCGTCCCCTGTCCTTATTTTATCAAAGAGTTTATTAACAAATCAATATGCTAGATGACCTCAGATGATCTTGCAGAGATCACTGAGCAACATTGCACCTTGGTCATCAAGGAGGAGTAAGAATAGCATGATTCTGACAGAATCAGCCTGATCCAATGCATATTGACTGAATATGAAGCATTTGTTCATTTTCCTGCTCACTTATAATGGGGAGGTCACGAAATTGACCTGAGCTTAGGTCACCGATGCCAAAAAAAAATCCGAGGTACACCGACAGTACGTACAAATGATCTTATGAAATCCTGCAAGTTTCAAATCTCTCGGACAAATACTGTGGCTTTGGCATGATGACAATTTTCAGAAGGCAAGAGTCAACTTGACGTGCACTAGTGTGAGTGACCTAACTGCCCATATATCTAGAATGGTCGACAAATGTGTATGGAAATAGGAGACCCCGAAAAGACAGCTTGTACAAAAATTCGGGTGGCGTTTCCGCTATTCTGGGAAAAAAACCTTACGGGGGTGCAAAGTGATCCCCCCGAGAGAGTGCTCAGTGCGGGGGTGCAGATTATCTGCCTGTCATTTGGTGACCCAGGGCTCAGAATCGGGAAGATCTCAGGCCCTTCTCGAGCGTGACTCAAAATATTATAATCTGCAAAATCTTTCTAGATTCTATAGGATTCCGCAGACTATTGCCAATCTTACAGGATTTGTATACCATGGATTTGTTTGTTTGCCATTAACGCCGACGGCATAAGCACTTTATGGGTCCAATCAAGGGCGTCACCACCTTCGGAATTTGGAGTTGCATGGAGACGAAGGATTTGAAGTCGATTCATATTCCATAATGCAACAGCCATAAGGGCGTAAATGCTAAAATCCGAAAAAATGTGTGGGAAGGACGCTTCCCGCTTAGAAGGAGGACGGGCATCCGCAGTCCACCTATCACAACGCAGCATGGGCACAAGGCACAATATTCGTACTTTCAACAGTATCAGAGGCACAGGTCCCGGGTCATATAATATATCATGACCTAATTTTGGAAACTAACCCTAAATTACAGTCGACGGGGGGCCGAATCGGCCCCCCCTTTGATGTGGTTTTAAGCGTATCGGGTCGGAATAGTCATAACTCAACTCAGAATCTTACAATACTTGTCTGGCATTTATCTCTATACATTTCATTGCGCATCGAAAATGTGTAAACTTCTTTTTGCTCAAATTTGATTTATTAGAGGGGTCCAGGTATCGTTTTATGGGGGCCATGTGTTCGGGCCGATTTGATACAGACAGGTATTGCCATGGTTTAAGCACTCATGGAGAGTGTGTGTGTTGAAGGGAGAAGTTGTGTCAGCAGAACTAGACATCGTAGGTGAATCTGATGTGTTTTTTTCCTTGTCTCATGATTGGCTATCTCCGAGTTTCAAATGTTGTAAATTTTGAGGAAATTAATCTTTTTTTATGTTTTCATAACTTATTTTCTTCCACAAACTATGCAGTTTTTTCCACTTTTCAAGACGTTTGAGGAAAAACCAGATTTGTATGTAGATGAGAAATAGCTGCCTAAATAATAGTTGTTGTTCGAAAAGTTCTGTCAGGTGGATATACTTTAATACTTTGATGACTGATGTCAGGGTAAAATGTTCTGAACCTTACCTAATATAAGTGATAGAGGTGAGAAAAAGGTGGCTACGAGAGGACGAGAAGGTTCTAGCAGTACATTGTGTGCTCAATCGCAATTTATTCTCAGATATGTCATTGAATGCACTATATCTTACGGCTCCTTTTGGCATGATAACCGTGCATGATACTGTTATTCAGTCGCGAGGTAACACTAGTCTGAAAGGTGTTGTAAGCATAACAGAAGGACTGACACCATTATGGCTTCCCATACCCTGTATATTCACACTAGCTCGTGAAAGCAACTAATTAGTACGAGACCACAATTGCGTGATAGCTGTCAAAGTAAAGATGTTGTACTCGTCAATACGCACATGTCTTCTAGATGCATCTTGCGGACCGGACCACTTTACGTCACCTTGACCTCTCGACCCTTGACCACGGGGGTCAAATTTTCAATAATCTCTGACAAACGTTGAATATGTATATCGAACCGCAAGCACAGGATGAAAACACAGCATGATTACCACAATAAAGTGCTGTAAATATACTTTAGAATAAAAAGTTATTAAGCGAACAAACATTATGCTGAAAAACAGGTTTTTAACATTTGTTGACCTCTACAGATCCAAAACAATTGAACCGGAGGACATCATTATCTGAATCCCTTCACGCCGCAGACAGACAATTAAAACCGACGCTCTAACAGGTAATTTTTTTCGGGAATTGCCTCTCTAGCACAAAGTTTTTCCGTGAGATCAATAAGGCAAGGTTATCCCATGAAAAATATTCGATGGGTATTTGATAAAAATAATATTTCCTCGACTCGACGTCGAGTGGACCTCTCTGAGAGTATAAATGACCGTCGCATCACCAAAATTTGAATACACACGTGTCATGTTGTGACCTTAAGGATCGCTACGAGCGTTAAGTTTTGCCTCATGATGTTTCTAGCTCTTATGGCAGGGACCGATACGTGAAGGGGGCCGGAATAAGCCCCCCCCCCCGACAGATTCGTATACTTTTCATCCCTCCAGGAATAGGGTTAATGATTCAATTCATCCTTCGGCTAAATAAAAACATGCAAAAGTTGGTGAGGCTAAGACAAAGCTGGTACGGATCGACCAATTGAGTTCGAACTCCATACATACATTTGCCTTTACCTTAGTCAGCTTTACCATATTTTTTTAATGTCATTGCCCATTGGTCAGCAATGCCGAAACGCTTGCCTTCCGGCGCCGATCTTGATCTTGTACCATGATTAGGCCATCGTTTTTGTTCTTCGAATTTCGGCTCAAATAATGTATTATGCCGTTCAGAAATGACACCATTAGTTGTGCCATATTACAAGACCGTGACATCATTCGTCTCGCAAATGCATGAGTTTGACTGTCAAAATATTAACGTGC
This sequence comes from Semibalanus balanoides, assembly GCA_014673585.1. NCBI lineage: Eukaryota > Metazoa > Arthropoda > Thecostraca > Balanomorpha > Balanidae > Semibalanus > Semibalanus balanoides. The sequence continues at coordinate 44,353 of VOPJ01013858.1, forward strand.
CATTTTTTGCTTACATTTTGCATTGGATACACCTTTATGTCGTATCCGATGGCAAATTTTGAAGTTCATTGTTGCCGATAAAGTCCAATTTGGAGTCCGAAAGAGTTAAATCGCAAACGGTCGCAAAAATGTAAAGTTACAAACAGAATTGCTAAGTGTAAGCCAGCGTTCCTCTCCTCACCACATCCATGAGAACTTACACCGAAAAATACCAAAGCGTCGGCAAATGGTGACAAATCAGGAGTACCTACTAAAGCTAAGTCCCAGTCCAAAGAATTTACAAACTACGCAGACCACGGATGGCATTTCTCATCCACGCACAGACTATCAACTCCACAATATCAGCTGCCACAGCATGTCAAGAGTTCAATCAAGCGTGCAGTCACCGTCCTAAGTGTGCAAGCGTAAGAAGAAGAAAAATGTGTAAAACAAAGAAAAAGTTGTAAAACCTATCTACAATTGTATTGGTCCCGAAAGTGCTTCACTCCAGAGTGACGAAGAACATATAGATCGCGGTTAACGTTACCAGACCAATTCCCGAGTTCAAGCCTTACAGTCAACGTCTGTACTGTTCTCGGTTATCAGTGTCCTAGGTGCACTGCTGTATGACTTGGGACCGCGATAGCCACGTTTGATAGCGATATCGAGTCAACGGCTACCCTGCAATCTTTGTGAAGCCGAACCGTCTGCGCGACACCGACATGCGTTATTGAAGTAGGTATCTAGTTTAAGCCATAGAAACGTGCCCTTTGTGGTTGCTTTAGTACTTTGTAGCTCTGCTTAGGTGATATGTAATGATTGATAGATATGAATCTGCGTCATTATGGACGAAAAAAAGGAAATAATATTTTAATTGAAAATAAATAGATCCTATGTAATGTATATAGCCTCTGTCAATTGCATGGCCAGAAATAAAAAAGTATAAAGCCAGCTACTTTATATAGCCAGGCATGGTGGGTGGTGTGGGCGCCGTGTGGGCGGTGTGGCGTGTGGTCGGTGTGGGCGGTGTGGCGGTGGCGGTCGTGAGGCGGTCTTGGGGGCGGTGTGGGCAGGGGGCGGGCCGGGCGTGCGCGGTGGGCGGGGCGTGTGGCGGGCGGTGGCGGGTGGGCGGGTGGGCGGTGTGGGCTCGGGTGTGGGCGTGTGGGCGTGTGGGCGGTGTGGGCGGCGTGTGTGGGCGGTGTGGGCGGTGTGGGCGGTGTGGGCGGTTGTGGGCGGAGTCCGTGTGGCTGGTGGTGGGCGGTAGTGGGCGGTGTGGGCGGTGTGGTCGGCAGATGTGGGGCGGTGGGGCGTGTGGGCGGGTGGGCGGCTGTGTGGCGGTGTGTGGAGGTGTGGGCGGTGTGGGCGGTATGTGTGGTTCGTTGCGGCGGTGTGGCGGTGTGGCGGATGGTGGGCGGTGTGGGCGGTGTGGGCGGTAATTGTTGGTTTTTTTATCCCTGGTGTGGTGCGGTGTCGGTGCTCTGGTGTGAGGCTGTGTGTTGGCGGTTGACTTTTTTTCTTTTGTGGTGCTTTTGTTTTTTTTTGATGCTGGTGTGGGGCGGTGTGGCGGTCGTGGGCGGTGTGGGCGGTGTGGGCGGTGTGGAGCGGTGTGGGCGGGTGGAGGAGGGTGGCGGTGTGGGTGGTATGGGTGGTGTGGGTGGTATGGGTGGTGTGAGTGGTGTGAGTGGTGTGAGTGGTGTGAGTGGTGTGGGTGGTGTGGGTGGTGTGGGTGGTATGGGTGGTGTATGGGTGGTATGTGTGGTATGTGTGGTGTGGGTGGTATGGGTGGTGTGGGTGGTGTGGGTGGTATGAGTGGTGTGGGTGGTATCCTTGGATGAACGGAGACGTTATGTGTTCCGTCGGGTGCCCTTTGCGTGTGTATGAGTGTGTGTAATGTTTATTGTGTATGTGCCTTATACCTAAGCCCGTGTCCATATGTGTGTGCGGGTTTGTATTTGTGTGTCAGAGTGTGGACGGTGCTTTCTAGGCGAGCGGGTGATGGCAAAGTTATATGTCATTGCATTGCAGCCATAAATGGGCTCCGGCCTGTGGTTGCATCTGAGTAATAAATAAATCATAAATATCGGTGGTGTGGGCGGTGTGGGTGGTGTAGCAAGGAGAGATCGAATATTTTCTTAGGCTAGTTTCCTAGGCTAGGGGACGCTGCTCTGTGGGCAAGGACAGCTTTTTAGCGCGACACGGCGTTTCTGCTTCAATTTACGGCATCGGTTTGCATATGTAACATGTAAATCGATAGCTGGGGCATTCCACGACAAATCGACACACCTAAGTGGCACATTAACACCCCACATCGCAGATATTGATGAAATTTCGTTCGAAGGGTAACTGGGAGCCAAAAAACACGCCTGTGCAAGTTTCAGCTTGCTCCGACCAACAGCTATGGAGATGTAGCCTGCGACATTTTCACCAGGTCAGACAAAACACAAATCTTCGATTTGTTGTACCAATTTGGGTTGTTAAAAAAACGACTTAGCTTGAACTGAAGAAAATTCTGGTATTTTTTTTTTTTTTGTACCTTAAACTTGTTATTTCCCTTGACCTTGTGTGACCTTGCGTGACCTTTACAAAAGGGCAATGTTTTTTATCTTTTTAAAATTGACATCAGGGTATTATATAGTAAAACTGTCGAATAGATGTTTTCTATCAATGTCATTTTTCGTCCAAACAATAGCCTTCGCCCTGGTGGGGAGTCTTTTTAACCATACTCCTGAGGTTTTTCGCAAATAGCGAGTAAACGGTGGCTCGCAGTGCTGCCAAATTTGGCACAGCTGTTTGTAGATTAACTATAATAACAAGAGTCATATTTGTCAAATACATTCAGGAGAAAGCAGACACTGGCGAGTTACGAGTGTAGCAAGACTTGTGTTTGATGTTAACACTGTTTATATGTAAGTAAATGTGGTGATTGAATCGTTTTGAAAGTGTATGAAAGTATCCAAAATGTTATATGACACATGTACTACGTGTATGAGTTTGTGATGTGAGTGTATCTTTTGTTTGAGATTCCCAGGCCCCGCCGCGCGCCGCGCGCCCGCCCCCGCGCGCCCCCCGCCGCGCCCGCCCCCCCCCCCGCCCGCCCCCCCCCCCCCCCCCCCCCGGCCCCCCCCCGCGCGCCCCCCCGCCGCCCCGCGCCCCCCCCCCGCCCCGTACGCCCATCTCCTCTGTGGTTGGTAGGGAGCAACGAAAAATAATAATAATAATAATATAATAATAATAATAATAATAATAATAATAATAATATAATAATAATATAATAAAATAATAAATGATAATAATAATAATGAATAACAATATAAATAATAATAATAATAATAATAATAATAATAATAATAATATAATAATAAATAATAATATAATAATAATAATAATAATAATAAATATAATGAATAATTAATATAATAATAATATATTAATAATAATATAATAATATAATAATATAATAATAAATAATAATAATAATAATAATAATAATAATAATAATAACAATAATAATAATAATAATAATAATAATATTCACAATTTGTTAAAGTTTTAACATCAGGTTAAAACAGGTCAGGTCAGGTCTTCAGGATTTCTATGGGTAAAAAATTCACAAATTTGCCAAACCGAAATAACCCATTTGTAAAAAATGTAATTTCCTTTCTTTTGACGTTTCCCGTTTGCAATGTACTTTATTGTTCGATTTCTTATGATTTTATAAACATTTATCGACTTTTAAAAAGGATTATCACACTCGTAAATATTCACGACATTATACAAATGTGTTTCCCTAAATTTGATTAGACCTAAATCATGAACCATAGCCATACCAAATTTTAGCGGCACTTTGATATGGGTACCCCCTTACAAATTAAAGAGGGAACAGTGCCCCCTCCCCCCGTTCTGCAACCTATCCCATCACCTCTCTTTCTGCGAAAACTCCCTTTCATTATCAGGCTGAACAGAAAGAATCGCAACTAACAATCCCTCTCCCGTTTCCAAGAACTTGAACTACCTGCCAGCCATAACCTTGAACTAACTGCCCAGAACTTTGAATAAATCCCCAGAACTTTGAACTACCAGCCAAGAACTTGCACCATCTAGTCGTGAACCAGGGAAGAACAGTCCAGGGAGTGTCCACTAATCCGGTTCTCTCCTTCCTCAGGGCCTCAACTTCCTGAATCGTGAACCATGGAGGAACGTAGAAAAGAAGGAACTCGACGTCATGGTGGACTACCTGTAGCTATACACTGGGGCAGACACACCATCTGGTACCATGAAGTACGTCTTCTGCGAGACGCTCAGCCTGCTGAACATCCTATCCTGCAGCTGGTGCATCACCAACTGAGTGAGTCAAACGAGAGAGGTCAAACGGGAGAGTCCAACGAGAGAGTCAAACTAGAGAGTCAAACGAGAGAGTCAAACGAGAGAGTCAAACGAGAGAGTCAAACGAGAGAGTCAAACGAAGAGAACTCAAAACGAGAGAATCAAACGAGAGAATCAAACGAGAAATCAAACGAGAGAAGTCCAAAGGAGGAGAGTCAACCCGGAGGGTCCAAACGAGAGACTCAAAACGAGAGAATCAAAACCGAGAGAATCAAACGAAAGAGAGTCCCAAAAGGAGAGAGTTCACCCCAGAGGGTCAAAGAGAGATCAAACGAGAGAATCAAACGAGAGATTCAAAAGGAGAGAGTCACGCCGAGAGGGTCAAACGAAGAGACTCAAACGAGAGAATCAAACGAGAGAATGCAGAGGTCATCACGATGAAACGAGAGAATCAAGAGAGAGTCAAAGGAGATGAGTCACCCGAGAGGGTCAAACGAGAACTCAAAACCGAGAGAAATCAAAAAACGAGAGAATCAAACGAGAGAGGTCAAAGGAGAGAGTCCCCGAGAGGGTCAAACGAGAAGACTGCAAACGAGAGAATCAAACGAGAGAGTCAAAGGAGAGAGTCCACCCGAGAAGGGTCAAACGAGACTTCAAACGAGAGAATGCAAAACGAGAGAATCAAACGAGAGAATCAAACGAGAGAATCAAACGAGAGAGTCAAAGGAGATGAGTGCAACCCGAGAGGGTCAAACGAGAGACTCAAACCGAGAGAATCAAAACGAGAGGAATCAACGAGAGAGTCAAAGGTAGAGAAGTCACCCGAGAGGGTCAAACGAGAGCTCAAACGAGAAGAATTCAAACGAGAGAATCAAACGAAGAGAGTCAAAAGGAGAGAGTCACCGAGAGGGTCAAACAGGACTCAAAACGAGAGAATCAAATTGAAGAGAGTAAAAGGAGAGAAGTCAACCCGAGAGGGTCAAACGAGAGACTCAAACGAGAAGAATCAAACGAGAGAGTCAAACGAGAGAGTCAAATGAAGAGAGTCAAATGAGAGAGTCAAATGAGAGAGTCAAAGCGAGAGGTCAAATGAGAGAGTCAAACGAGAGAGTCAAACGAAAGAGTCAAATGAGAGAGTCAAACGAGAGGAGTCAAACGAGAGAGTCAAACGCAGAGAGGTCCAAACGAGAGATTCAAACGAGAGAGTCAAAGAGAGGTCCAAACGAAGCAGAGGTCAAACGAGGAGGTTCATAACGAGAGAGTCAAACGAGAGAATTCAACCGAAGAGAGTCGAAACGAGAAGAGTCAAAGAGGAGTCAAAACGAGAGAGTCAAAACGAGAGAGTCAAACGAGGGAGTCAAACGAAAGAGTCCAAACGAAAGAAGTCAAACGAGAGAGTCAAACGAGAGATTGAACGAGAGTTCAAACGAGAGAGTTCAAATGAGAGAACTTCAAACGAGAGAGTCCAAACGAAGAGAGTTCAAACGAGAGAGTCAAACGAGAGAGTCAGAACGAGAGAGTCCCAAACGAGAGAGTCAAACGAGAAAGAGTCAAGATGAGAAGTCAACGAGAATAGTCAACAGATAGTCAACGACGATAGTCAACAAAAGAGTCAAACGAAGAGAGTCAAACGAGAGAGTCAAACGAGAGAGTCAAACGAGAGAGTCAAACGAGAGAGTCAAACGAGAGGGGCAAACGAGAGGGGCAAACGAGAGAGTCAAACGAGAGTCAAACGTGAGAGTCAAACGATTCAAACGTCTTAACGACTCAAACGATTCAAACGTCTTATGTATATGTATATGTATAGCTTGAGACAAGCTCCATCAAAAGTACTTCGTCTTTTTTAGGTCAGGTCAATGTTCAGATCAACAGAGGTCGTCAAAGTTCAGATTTTCCAGATTTAGGACTTTGCTCCAGACACCCTCAATTATCTATGCAACTATGAAAGCTAAGAGCAAACGGCAAAAAGCAAATGGTAATCGAAAGCTCTGGAAAGTGTTAATCGACAACATACCCTCAAATTTGAGCTGAGGCCAATAGAAGAGGGTACAAAAGAAGGTAGAAGGGAGAAGGTAAAGAAGGTCATCGAAGGTAAAAAGATTTTTTTTTGCAAACAAATGTTTTCTCAATTACTTTTTAACCTATCAAGATAAAGCAGTATATTTGACGCCATGATGTTTGTCTCGTCCCGCGCTTTGAATCATATTCATTTTCACAGGTGAGGTCCACTGGGAAATTTCACGTCAGGTTAAAAAATGAAGGTCTTAATATTAACAGAGGCGGCTCCAGGACCAGATTTTGGTAGGCCTTTTCGGCGACATTTGGCAATAACAAGGAGATGCGTTCTCCATGACTTCTTTCTAACTGCATCAAGTAGGAAAGCGTTGCAAATGTTAAGTTTGATTGAACCAAATTCAGATTAGTTGTTGCTATTGAAATACGTACTGCAGAGGCGGTTTCAGGGATTTGAAAAGGGATGTTTCCAGGAAGTAAGAAACAGTTGGCTGGCAGTCATTTAAGCGATTTATGAGAGATTTATAACTATGAAGATGCAAGAGATAGAATCTACTTCAATTATTTGCATAATTTATGTCATATAGACTTGTAGGGGCGTGTTCAGGCACAGGAAAAGGGGTGACTAACATAATGATGACGATATGCCTGCGATTACGACCGAATAGAGATATCTTATAACTATATAATATATATGCACATATGTGGCAAGGGGAGGATATGAACTAATTTTTGGGCAGTGGCGGCTCAGGAATCGAAGTAAGGCGGTCATATTGTTACAAGGAAACTAAGATGCTTTCGCCAACAATGACATAACATACTGCAGTTTTTGGATGAAACTCGCATCACAGGACACACGATCAGACGAACGATTATAGGATAGGATTATAGGATACTACGAACGATTATAGGATAATGGGCGACTCCAGATAGGGTTAGAAGTGGGGGGTAACAAATGTGAATTGAAGTTGCAAGTGAAGTCACTGTTGACTAGTTAGTACTATAGAAACTGGAAATACATCTAACAAATGGTCTTACTCCCCCTTATTTGGATCGACACGCCCATGTTAAGGTAAAACATATAAACGGGACTATGTGTTCAGTAACTTTTGTATATTGTTTGGTAGCAGTTTGCCTTTGCTTAATGATTTGTTTTATTTGAACTTCCCTTTTCTTAACCTGGCATGGATACAATATGCTTGATAACTATTTTGGCTGATGTCACAATAACGCACCATTTCAATAATTCAAAAACAAAACCACAAATATTGTTTTCACTATGCATTTTTTCACCCCATATTAAGTGACCTGCAAACGCCTATGATTTTTGAAACAAAAACTGTCGTCATATGTCAATTCTCAATTCAATCTCTATTGATCCCCGTTACTTGCGTCAAAATCGGTCAAAACACCTGGCAGCTGTGATGGATTCAAATATACATCTTAACGTTTTGCATTTTATCCCCCCTGTTAGCCCCCTATTCAATACTTTTGGATATTTTCAGAAAAGTAGATTATATTCAGGGGAATCGGCAATTCAGGAAATGCCGCTTGATTTGTTGAAAATCAGAAGAGTAGATCTCGATATCTCGAGGGGAGCGTTTTCGACCACCCACCCCTGCCACTAAAAGGGGTAACCAGGAGCCTGCCACTAATAGGGTTAAAGGGACACTGCCACCTTAACCCGCGCCCCACTGGGCCTCGGCATTTCCTTCGCCCGACTGGGGGGTGTTTGAACAACCCCCCCTCTAACTCCGCTCCAATGGAACGTAGACCAAAACAAAAGACACTGTTCGAACCGGTATCAAAAATCAGTTCGAAACTATTTTATACTTTTTTTCGCTCACGTCAAAACTCAGGTCACCAGAGGTCATCGAAGGTCAAATTTCAAGTTTTAGGACATTCGGCTCCAGAAACACCAAATTATCTCGGAAACTATGCATTCTTAGGAAACAAACGTTTAAAAAAAGACAATCGCTAGCCAATGAATTTGCAATTCGACAACCAGGTCCTCAAAATTGACCTCAGGTCAATAGTTAGGCTCTAAAAAGGTCATTACAGTCAAAAAAGCTGTTTTTGGCAAAAAATATGTTCATGAATAACTTCTTACCTAACAAAGATAACGCCATACTGTTTACGGCCATCGTGTTTGTCTCGTCAAGGCGCTTTGGAAAATGTACAATTGTATCATATGAGGTAAACTTAAAAAAATACCTCAGGTGAAGGGTCAAGTGGTGAACCCAAGTAGGTTCATGTTGCATATCAGGTAGATGTGTTCTTGACCGAGACAAAACCACACTGCGTGTAAGTTGGAGCTCTCTATCTTCATTATGGGCCAGAGTTATTAACTAAAAGGTGTGGTAACCTCGGATGACCTCAGATGACCCCGTAATTGTTCCTAGCAGAACCTGCACTTGGATCATACATAATATCATATGATAACATCATCCAGAAAAAATTGTACTGATATCGATCGACCAAAGAAAGCATTGATTTTTTCTCCATTGACTTTTAATGGAGATCGCAAAATTGACCCGACCCTTAAGTTCCACCGATACAAAAAATTCCGAGATAAAACATTTTGTAGATAATAATGACCTTAATTATCCTAAAAGTTTGATATCGATCCCTTAGAAAACTGTAGTCATGCACGACCGCAAACGTTTTTGTAAGTAGGGTCACTTGACCTGACCTGGACCTGACCTGACCTGACACGAAACTTGAATTTTCGCAAAATGTTCCGGAAAGAAATCAGTGAATAGTTATGCCAAATTTGGCGGGCGCTACGCGCCGCCGTTTTTTCGTTTATTCTTGATGAAAGACATAAGGGGGTCTTCAAACCCCCCAGTGGGGCGCGGGTTTAACATTATATTTGAGTTAGATTGCCCATTTTGCGTGCTTGGGCATTGCAATCATGTATGGTTAAGTAAAAACAACCACTTGAGGTCGAATCACAGAGAAATTCTAGTTGGTTTTGACATCTGTAAACATCCCCAGTCCCCAATGTTATTTGAATGGGGATCCTGAGCGATGTCGTAGTCTCTCTTTACTTAAATTAGTTGATTACAGGTCGACTTGTTTACCTTTGGCCATACATTAGCCATACACTAGTCATACTTATGGCAGCGTGAAGGTTTTCTTTTTTTCAAAAAAAAAAATATTCATATGACGTCATCAGCCCAAATATTAAAACGCATTTTTCATGAAATTGAGCAATGTTAGAGAGAAACATATGTCATAATCGTGTTCGACAGCAATTACTTCATATTAAGCACCACAAGCAGCGTACATTTGAGAAATTTTGGGAAGATGGCAGTGTCCCTTTAAAAGTACGACACAACGTTACGGAGCGAACGGGTGAAGGCTACTCCTAATCAGTGATAAGGCACCTTATCAGCGGTTAGGAGCGCCAGAACAGAGGAGCTCCACGGGGGTGCCGGGACGGCGGGGGGGGGCGGCCGTTAAGGCTCAGGTTAACGTTTGATAAAATTAAGTATAGAGGAATTGTCTTCAATTTTCGCTCGGACTGCCTTCTGTCTCACAAATTTTAAAAAGCCAGACCATTTAACAGTTCGTGAAGCAAAAGGGTCTCTCCGCTGCAATGTTCTGGCACCTGTGTTGTATAATAACGCTTCTGGTTCAGCGTATTTTCGAGTGAATCGTAATGCATTTCAATGCCGATTTTCCCCCGCCGCTGTGCATTCCGTTGCAGTGTCATCTATTCGTCATTCTGACAACGTGTCCGCCATCAGGTTCCTGGGCGGAGAGTTCTGACAACGTGTCCGCCATCAGGTTCCTGGGTGGAGAGTTCTGACAACGTGTCCGTCCATCAGGTTCCTGGGTGGAGAGTTCTGACAACGTGTTCGTTATCAGGTTCCTGGGTGGAAAGTTCTGACAGCATGTCCGTCATCAGGTTCCTGGGTGGAGAGTTCTGACAACGTGTCCGTCATCAGGTTCCTGGGTGGAGAGTTCATGACGTATGGAAGTCAGGCGATCGAGTTCACAAGCGATGCAGCACAGAACTCGTCGGACCCGATGTATGAGGTGAGTGAGGCGACAAATTGTAATGATCGGCTCAGCAGAGGCGGTGTCAGGCTCACGTTTGTGGGAGGGTATTACCAATACGGTTGTGCGGCGGCATACTTCCTTCGTTGTTTGCGGTGCAATGAATGCGTAAGAAACGTTGTTACTGCTATATACATTATACATACTTGGATTCAACATATTTTGGGGGCAGAGGCACCCTCAGGTACATAGAATTGGAAACCTCTGTCAAATGGGGTCCAACTTCAAATAAGCAAGATGATAAAAGGCGTTACGCACATAGTGCCCCTCCCCTCTCCTACGATGTATACCTGGATCCGCCTATTCGCAATATGTTACATTAAAGGGACACTGTCCACTCAAAGTAAAATTTGATATGTTAAAGAACAGCCGAATTTGATAAGCACCATTAAGTCCGTTTTTTTTTTAATTTCCGCCCAGTTCGCCCAATATCGCCGTTCAAAGTTCAGTTTTCTTCCAGCCAATGAGGTTGACGAGTCCGCCACCACTACTTACCAAAATCAATCAATTGCCCAAGTCCTTGGGCAACAATGAAAATAGTTGAATTTTTGGCTAGCATTCTACCCAAATTGTAATGTAAGAAAACATTTTCATGTCTTATTTATTGCCTATTTAGCTCAATAAATAGTCATGAAGGAAACATTTGTTTACGATGAAGGAAAGATTTGCTCCGAAAGTTTTTGATTTACTTACGAAGGGAATTTTGATTCTCAAGCATGATAATAAGTTTTTCTCGCCGAAGTTTTTCTTATGATTTGGTCTCTGATTCCGGGAGATACCAAATGAAGAGTCTGTTCACGTTTCCATGCAACGACTCAAATGCGGCAGAGAAGCGTAGATTACAGTTAACAGGAACCACAATGTATAAAGCGCCATCGGCGTCTCAACCAATTGCAATAGCGTCAGCTGACGGTTTGGTCAGTTGATACCCTTCTCTGTGATTACAGTTAACTTGAGGCAAACGCTTCCATATACGCTAGTGGTGTGTATAAATCGTAAACAGTTGTTTAGATTCTTTAAAAGTAATGAAAATAATGATTGTTTGTTTGTTTATTTGCGCTTTTTTGGATAAGAGGTTTAATGGCAATTAAAAATTCTATTAATGTGCGTCCTTAGCTCTTGTTTAAAGCACTGTTTTTGCGATATCATCGGAAGAGGCAGTGTCCCTTTAACATAATTACAGCAAATAATTTAATACACATGTGTCGCTTTCATATTGTCCCAGACAATCACGAACAGCACAATATGTATTATCAAGAAAATATCTTATTTTTATATCTTCTGAATACCGGGCTACGATTTTTATTTTGGTACTTGTCCTTTTGATATATTCAAAACCAATACATTTGAAGCTCAAAAACGTTTTGGGCATACAATTCAGTCGTACCACATGGCCGGCCGCCATGACCTTTCAAAAGGCACCAAACATTTTCGTATTTGTTACCCCTGGCCCCCACTTAAAAAAAAATGTTTTGGTTCAAAGAAGTGGCGAATCTTTTCATGACGAATCGGAAGATGTTCGTCCCATCGAAATCGACACCGCGGCTCTCGAGATCTCTAGGGGGAGCAGAATTTGCCCTCCCCAGGACGTTACATTCTTCTATGGCCGCCAGCACGGCAAAGGGTTAAATGCTGAACTTTAAAGGGAATAGTTCACCTTGAAAGTTGTCTTGAAATTCAACCATACGGTGCATCTTGAGCCAAAACTACGAATATGACTTTGGTTTGGACAAGTGATGGATATATGTGGAGAAAGAAGTAAGTTCCACTTTGTATTTCACGAGAAATCGTACGATAGCAGGTGGCGTTCTGGCTCCGCAGACGCCTAGTACAGTCTACAAGGGTTGCCGCGCAACCCGGGCGCTGAGCGGATATTAACGAGGCGTCGTGATCAGGTACTACGTGTATAACAGAGTGTCTACCTCCGGCGCCCGCCTGGCCGCCGAACTACCAATAGCTGTTTTCGGGGCAGTGGTTCGAAAAAATGCAGACCTAATCCTGTTGTCGAAACTAACTTTACGTTGCGAGTTTATTCCTTCAGCCATAACTAATTTTTTTCGATCTGCTCTACAAAACTGCTATCTCAGTTCAAAACCCCATGTTAAAGGTGAACACCTCCCTTTAAGGTCAGCATTCAAATTCAAATACAAAATCGAGATTCAAATGAAACAGCTTTTTTGCGTGGCAGACAAATGCTCATTTACTCCTACAAGTCGCGTATATTATCAACATTTGAAAACCACACGTAGCAGCTAGCGCATCTCGGCGCAGCCATTCGCTTTGAACCGAGCAGCACAAACCCGATCTCCTGTGGCATTTCACCGCACTGGAGCAGCTCAGTCTGATATAGATGTTGCTGGGGCCTAGGTGCTCAGCAAGCCGACACCAAGTCGGCAAAATAGCGGCAAAATAGCGGCAAAATAGCGGCAAAATAGCGGCAAAATAGCGGCAAAATAGCGACAAAATAGCGACACACAGCCAAGCCAAACTGCTGAGATATTTTTTGCGCGTGATCGTGCGTTCTTTCCAACGTTTCAGTATCTTACCCTGACATACCCTCACTTCGTCACAGATATTTCCCTGACAACTGACCCCGACATGACGTCACTACTTTACAGATATTCCCACGCCTCACCAAGTGCTCGTTCCACCGGTACGGCCCGTCCGGCAGCATCGAGAAATTCGACTCTCTCTGCGTGCTCAGCATTAACATCCTGAACGAGAAGATCTATTTGGCTCTCTGGTTCTGGTTCCTCTTCCTGCTGGCCTCAGCATGTGAGTTAGGGTTCGCGGTGTCGTTGTGCGGTGTAAGTATACGGACTGTAACCAAGTGCGCGCACTTTGTTGTGACCATTGTGATTCATTACGTGAAGGTTACCTTCAGGCTTCAACGACATGCACATTTTCCTTCATGTGGTGTTTCCCGAGAGCTGCCCAAAAACATCTTCTGCCTTTGAAAGTTTCGTGGCACCGGCATGTTTTGTTTATACCAGAATCTGTGTGTTGAAGACTGAAGTGCGGCTGGTTGATTTTGATTTTTTGCATGGCTTTACCTTTAATTTTTGTTGATAATCACTTACGATGAGTTCCGAAGAAATAGTAATTTGCGGATATTGTGATTTGAACTCTTCTCCTAATTCTCCTAGTTATTGTGACCCATTTTGCGTTTTGTGTTCGTGTTCGTGACCACTGACCATCTTGACACTTTTTGCATCTCTGGAAAACCTGATGAGCCGTTTCACCCATCGATACTCAGTCAAACTCTATCAGTCGGTCACTCGTTTTCTCAACACGATTGCTCGTTTTAACCACAAACTGGCCAGGCTACAGATCGTCTCCTACACGTCTCTAACACATG